>MU127826.1:87244-117607 GCA_014904975.1 Marasmius fiardii PR-910
TAAAACTTGCCTTAGGAGTGTTGTTTGGAGACTACAACCTTAGTTGTAGTACCTTCACTAATACCCTTCTTAGCACATTTCAGCGGGGGTACAGAAAGTCCACGAGGTGCAGGTAGCAATGTGGGTGCGGGAGAAGCTACAGGTGAAATACGTGATGTGGGTCTGGACTGTCGACCTACATGGGACCCGGGCCTAGAGTGTCCAGGGGTTCTGGATAAACTGGGGGTAA
Organism: Marasmius fiardii PR-910; assembly: GCA_014904975.1. NCBI lineage: Eukaryota > Fungi > Basidiomycota > Agaricomycetes > Agaricales > Marasmiaceae > Marasmius > Marasmius fiardii. The sequence continues at coordinate 87,474 of MU127826.1, forward strand.
CTGGACAGACTGGAAGTGGAGACGGTGGTAACGGTGGGAGTACTGGAATAAAACGGTTGGACTCGAGGACACTACCATCGATGTCGATTAAATGGTATGGTTCGGATATCAAGTTTGCAAGTGCGTTCGGGCACTGGTTCTGATCACAACTGTTCCACTCTCTGTTGGTGGTTAGGTGTACGTGTTCGTTGTCGGTAACGTCATATGCATGCGGTAGTGCGGAGCAGTCAGCTTTCTCCTGTTCGGATTCTTCTTCAGAGTCGGGTCTCGATGCGCTAAATGTTGGAGACGTGGCAGAACGGTATGGCCTGCAGAGACAGCCTTATCGGAAGGGTGCCTGTGCAGTAAAGGATCTTGACCTAATGTGGTGAAGCGCCGGTAGTAAACACACAAAGACTGGAGCTGAGGCTCAACAGTCAACAACTAGTCCCAATGACAAAGAGGTCAAGATGGGGGACTAGGTGACAAGTCGTCCTATATATACTACCTAGCATGTGACCTATGATGTCGTGACCTGGTGTCATGCGGAAACAGATAGAACATAGCAGAAGGTGACGGAAAGCAGTGGAATGAAAATAGACTCAAGAGATGAAACAAGAATAGTATCGTGTATCGTGAAGAAAGGAAAAGAGACCATAGGAAAATAAGAATAGTACACACTTTGTGACATCTCGTCAATTTTACCATATTCCTATCCCATTTTGCCTGAGAAAGCATCTCCAGTTCTCAGTCATGTGAGTCTTGAAGGGAAACTTGGTCTTCTGTGTCCTGTCATCAACGGTGCCCGTTTCTTTCCCTTAGAGCATAGACTTGGGTTGTTTGTTGGCAGATTTGATCAGTGCAGACTTGGGACCTCAGGATGGGCTATCCTGTTTGAGTGCAAGTCAGTGACTAGAGTGAGTGGAAGAGATGTTCTAAAAATTGTGGTCAACTAGACAACAGATCTGACTCAAGACGGTAAATTGACACACTGTGTCCTCAGGCTCTATGGATGAACAAGTTGGGCTTGATGTTATATGATCCACATTGCCATTTCCCTCATCATCAACAATGTCCCAGTGCTTGGAGAAGTGGTCTACATCTTCAACACTGCTCCCTGCCAGTGACTGATCTTCCTTATCAGACTCATCTTCTATCAGCACCAAGGTATAACCCTCAAAGTCCTGACTGGCAGATGAATTTGATACACCCACTGGGTGATAGTTTAGGAGCTCTTTGCAGAATCCATGGAGCCTGTCCCAGAACAGCCATTCTGCCCAAATTTTTTCGATTACCATCTGTGAAGTGAATTCATTCAGGTTCCTCATGTAATGATTATACTGTGGTTATCATCATCTTCTTTGACCCCATCCCCCATGTATTTCAAGTCTTTGCAGTATTCTTGGTAAGTTTTTTCAGTCTAGATGGAGCCATTCTGTCAGCTGAGCTCCTGCATTGGTAACAGATGTAGTCTCACCTAGAAAACTGCTGTTGAGTTGAGTCTGCAAAACATGATTTATTTTGGAAGAACTCTGCCCAGATGTTCTTTTCCACATCATCTTGCATCAAAATATATTGCAAGTGACTTGTACATTGTCGCCTTTCCATCATGACCCAAGAGCTTGTGACAATTTTGAACTTTGGCCTCTTGTGTTGAGTCCCCTTGTGTTGAGTCTCCTTGTGCTGAGTCCCCACTGAATAGACTGATGTGAAATTTTGGGTTGTCGATGAAGTATGTGAGGGCATGGTCAGTCCATAGTTTTTTTCCCACTTGATTAGTTTTGCATGGGTTTTCTTTGTTGTAGCAGCACTTGGGGCCTTGTGGGGTGTGGCAGATAACTCAGACTTGTCTTTGTCCAAGATAGCCTTGCGTGTACACTGACCAGGAGCGGGGGGTTCATACTGGGAGCAAATGGGTCTCTTTGAGAGATGTAAGAAATTAATTCCCTAGTATTATGTGTATTTGATTATGTGCTTATGATGCCTGAAAAAGAGCCTGAAAAAAGAGATGTGGCTTTTTGGTGAAAACTGGTCCTGAGCCATTTTTGCATACTTTTATTTTTCGCAAAAAAGAGACAAGAATGGATTTGAAAAACTAACTGAAAAACGTCTGAAAAAATTCTGAAAAAGACCTCGAAAAGAGATCATGAAACACCCTAATGTTATTTGGTCTATAAAGGCTCAACCAGCAGTCCAACCACAAGTGTCCAATATGGAAAGGCAGGACTTTGACTCACAGAAAAAGGGCAGTTGATCAGGTTTGAACTTGTTTTCACAAGTTTAATATGAGGTTTGTACACACAATTTTTTTTGATGGAGCATTGGATAGTTTGAGTAGGGCAATTCCTTGTACCCACTTGGGGGTAGCCAGGGATTTGAATCTGGCCAGAACTATTTATAGTTGGATAAATCCCCTTTTTAGGGGAAATTTCAATTGGTACTTGCTCATATTGTTAGTCGCCTTGAGGAAATGCCTTTATGCAAGTGTGTGGGACCCGGCCATCTTGACTTCTTCCATGGTCAATGACCCGCCTACTTCTACCAAATTGTTTTCCCTCCATCTTTTCTATGGCACTATACCCACTAAAACCTTGGTTTTTGATTGGATCCAGTCATTTTTATAGTCTTTGCAGGGCTTTATCACCTCTGACCAGGTGTCATGGACCAGCATCCTTGATAGAGCCTCCTTCTCAAAACTTTGGGTGATTCATATCCTTTTCAATGTTCAGGCACTTCTCTATCATTTTTATCCAGTGGTTTGAGATTTGTTTCCCAAAATTTTGTCTCCCCTCAAAAACCAGAAGGCTGACAAAAGTGCTAGGCACTCAACAAAAGACCAAAGTCTGACAAGAAAGCTCAGAAGATCTAACAAAAGGGACAAATCCCTACAAAAGACCAAAGTCATGTAATCTATATCGATATCTAATTTTGACATACATTCACTTTCCATAGCAAAGTACTCATTCAGCTATGAAATATAATCTCTGATATAAATTTACTTGCTGTGATATTTAGGACTCAAAATAGATATGAGATTGTCAAGACTCTGTGCACAATATGAAAATCACCATATATATGCGGACTATTTTTTCGGGGTTTGTATTTCCAAACCACGAAGAAATAATCTACGTACATACTCGAATTTTTTATTGCATGTGAACATCATTCCAATATCTATAAATCTTGACTCTAATATTTTTCTCGTGCGCAAAATTCCGATATATATCAATTTTACCTCAGGGCCTCAAATATACTACAAAGGTGGCTTCTGTATCCCACTTGGTATTATAGCGCAGGGTGGCTGTTGTAGCGAGATCGGCACAGAATGTGATATTGTTATGAGCTGTATATGTCGACAGATAGAAGTAGCGGGTATGGACATGACTGTGCCCGAGGAGGCTCCGTTACCTCCAGGTTCGAGTGAATATTGGGCTTTCAAGAGCCAGCTTTCTTACATCATGAACACTGCTGAAAGCCATGGACCATTAGAAATGGGTGGCAGTTGATCTCTGGGGCATTGGCTGGGTGGATTTGAATGAAAAAGGTCCTGAACATAACGTTCCGGATCCTGGTCTTAGGAAGAATGTGCGGGTGGTCTTTCAGGCCTCAGGGCGTGGGTTCGAATCCCACACAGGCCAAAACCCGGTTGTAGGACGGTCCGAGCAAGAGTCAAGCGCCGTCAGAGCGCCCACAACAAGCTTCCGGACCCGCGGCGCAGTGGAATGTAATTTATATCGATATCTAAGTTTCGACAAAGTACTCATTCAGCCATGAAATGTGATCTCTGATAAAGATTTACTTGCTGTGATATGTAGAACTCAAAATGAAATAGATATGAGATCGTCAATGCTCTGTGCACGATGTGAAAATCGCCATATAAATGTAGATTATTTTTTCGTGGTTTGGAGCAGCATAGAAACTCAAGGGTTGAGAATTATACATACACTGATCAAGATCGAGAATAAGGTGGACGTTAAACTCTATGGACCTCGATCATCGCAAAATTCCGTATTACACATACACGTCGAATCCCTGATATACATACATACTACGGGTAACCGGAGGTATCTCAGTTTTTATTGCTATACTTCACTATCTTTTTATATCAACAGCTATGCTCTGAGAGGATCAACTCAGTTACCGCCTTCAAGTTGTGCATATAGGCGACTTACGACCTAATATTTCCCTCAGGCCCCGTTGTCTGACACTATGAAATCCCACATTGCATGCATGATTCGACAGGGCACCAATACTGACTCGCAACAGTCTTCGAAGGCTTCTATTCACAATCCGACCCCGTTGGATATCACGGGATACCCAAGACAGCAGAAATGAGCATAACTTAAACGGGAATCCGGAGAGGTGGCATGCCTTGTGGGGCACATTTTCTAATCTCGGCGCAACAACGCGCGTCAGTGAGAGTCACAACAGTCCTCGTGAATGATCAGGCTTCTGCAACTTCATAGAACAGTGAAATCACGAACAAGGACCTCCGCCGAGTGGTGCTCATCATGTCAAAAGCTTTGACTTCTAACTCTCCCGAATAACATCATGCCGAGAAAAGCCTATCTCTGACATTGTCCAATCACTTACTTCACACCATCAAAATAAAGGGGGGGAGGGAACCGGAGCCTTTCAACCAACGTCTTGGAGATTCACAGTGAATGACTCCAAAATCTTTAAACTGTTATCCTGCTTCTTTTTCCCAAAAAAGGTTCAATTCAGGAGGAAGAGTAAAATAAGGTGTTCTCAGCGCGTGTGGAGGATATTCAAACCAAGGGGTGAAGAGCTGATGAACCCTTTTGACAGCCCCGACTCCAAATTTTGGGCCCCATGTTCATTTTTGTTGTTCGTATTTTTGGGGTCCAGGGATCTCTACTGGAGATGGGTTGTACGTATGGAACGGAAGTTAAGAAAGGGTTGGAAGTTAGTTTTAAGTTGGGCTTTGTGAGGTAAGGGGATGTCAGTTCAATTATCCTTGACAGAGGTATCGGGGATTATGCTAGACCAAGCGGCGTCATTAGACCTAACGTGACCTAGAGTGCGGACTTTGAATCGTTTCCAAAATTGTGAGTTACCTCCATGCCCCGCTAGGGCCCTCGCGAAGTATCGGTTATATCCATCAGTTCCTCCTCCTAATCAGCCTTCCCGGAGGAAGAGCTCCTCCAGGTTAGTCGACGCTTTAAGGCAGGCAGGTTGGTAGGTCGTACCTCAATCGATTAAATCGATTATGACCAATGGACTTCATCCCGCCTTGCCACTGGCTACCATTCATGTGACTCGATCTACCCAGGCGATCAGCCCACAGTCTACGTCGTGGTTCTGTCGATAACCCAAATGATGATTTTTAAAAGTGTTGGTCGAATTTTTGAACAAGGAGCCGAACAGAGACTAGGTGTTCCAATCGTTCTGGCGAGTAAAGTTGAACGAATAGTACGCTCAATACAGTCTGCTTCCCTTCATATAATAATCATGGTTGTGACTCGGGGGGTTCTTAGGTTCCAGAACGCCCCTGTAGTAAAATCCCTTCAATCAACGGCGTAATATCCAGCTTGGATTCTCCCTGACGTGGACGGCCACCTCATTTCCCAAAAAATTGAGCACGGGACACCGATTTTAAGTTTAAAGGTTACTCCGTGAGAGTCGGAGCTCAAAAACAGTTCGCGATGTTTGACTCTCCTTGTTCTTGTTCGACTCTCCTTGTCCTCGTTCGAATCTCCTTGTTTTCGTTCGAACTCCTTGTCCTTGTTATGGTTTCCTAGTGGATAAATTTGAATGACAATAGCAATGCGGAGACATCCTTACAACCTGTCCGATCACCAAGTGGACTGTGATTCAATAGGAGCAGAAGGAAACGAAAAAAACCTTGGGGCGCGAGCTGACGAGCTCCGTGACATAGTCGATTATCGATGTTGATATGAGGCCATGTCCAATAGTTAATGTTAGTGTTATCGATGTGATCAGCCAGGGTACTTAAAGGACGCCGGTTGGCAGACAGTTCAACATCAAAGCGAAATGACCACTCCGGTTACCCCCGCAGGCTTCTACGAGTACTTCGACGACGAAAACAACGCTAACCGCTTCATTGACCGTCTCCGTGATGCGGTTGCGATTCAGTCGTAAGTATACAGAAAACTCCTTTGACTGTTCCCTCTCGATGCTTATCGATCATCCCCCTTCAGTGTCAGTACTGAAACCGATCCCGACAAACGAGAACGTGTGAATGACATGTCCAAGTGGATCCATGACAGATTCGCGGAGGTTGGCGTCACTGTTGAGCAGTTCCCCCTCGGACATCAAGAAGGAACAGAGGTGGATTACCCACCTGCTGTACTTGGCAAACTGGACGTTGATCCCAACAAGAAAACCGTGCTCGTCTATGGTCACTTTGACGTCCAACCGGTACGTTGACCATTCATTCCGTGAAGTAGAGATAATTCATGCCGGACTCTAGGCTACTGCCGCTGGGTGGCCAAATGGGAAACCTTTCGAGTTGGACGTCGAAGGACCTCAACCTGACGGTCGAACGTTCATGTATGGGCGTGGCTCAACGGATGATAAGGGACCCGTTCTGGGCTGGCTGAACTTGTTGACATACTTCTACGAGCACCCGAACGAGAAGCTTCCGGTCAACCTCCGTTTCTGTTTCGAGGGTATGGAGGAGTCCGGCGATGACGGTGCACTCGATAGACTTATAGGGGAACAGGTCAAGCCAGGTGGCTATTTTGAAGGTGTTGATTGTGTTTGCATCGTAAGTTTGTTCATATCTGTCCTTACCGATTCTCAATTATACACCGTCTAGTCCGATAACTACTGGTTGAATACCAGAACTCCCATCGTTACATATGGTATCAGAGGGGTCGCGTATTTCAAACTCACGGTTCATGGACCCAAACAGAACCTCCATTCTGGTATTTATGGTCGAATGGTGTATGAGCCTATGACCGACTTGGTTCACCTCATGACAAGCTTGGTTAACGTGGATGCCTCGATTGCGGTCCAAGGAATCGATGACAAGATTGCTCGTCCGACTGCACAGGAAGAGTGATTTTTCCCGTTATTTTTCTGCTGATACAGGTTGCTTAAAAACCCTCTTTTTAGGGAACTGTATAACAATATTGATTACTCGATTGAATACCTTGAAGACACAATCGGCTCAAAGACGGCTGTAAGCGACGACAAAAATGTGGTCTTGATGAATCGCATGAGAGAGTGTAGCCTGTCGTTGCATGGCATTCGGCCTACTCTCACCAAGGACGACACAGAACCCGTCGTTCCACCTCCAGAGATCGGCACTATCATTCCAGCTAGCGTAACTGGGGAGTTCAGTGTCCGGTGAGTGAGTACTTATATACACCCTACTTTGATCATTGACTTGGCTTTCTCAAACAAGGATCGTGCCGCCACTAACTGCAGACGACGTCGTAAAAGCTGTGGAGGCGCATGTCGCTTCGAAATTCGCGCAACTCGGTACGAAAAACCAATACGAGCTGGTGACTGGATCGACAGGCGATCCTTGGCTTGTGGACTATGACCACTACAATTTCGAGGCTGCTATTGCTGCTACAAAAGTACGTTTTGTTTCCCTATTACTGTATGCAGTGTTGGTCATTCAACTTTTCTTACTGTTAGCTCGTTTGGGACATAGAGCCTAACCTGACGCGAGAAGGTGGTTCAATTCCCATAGTATTGACCTTCCAGGAGAAAATTAGGGTGCAAGAGAATGGCCAGGAGGTCGGTGCTAATGTCGTCTTGCTGCCAATGGGTAGGGGAGACGACGGAGCTCAGTAAGTTGGCCCTCATGGATGACCGTCTGTGCGCTTGACTGACACTACGGTAGCTCCAATCCCGAGAAGCTTGACCGTTCAAATTACCTCAACGGTGTATGTCCTATTTCGTTGTCTTACTTCCAAGCTTGTCTTTACGCAATTTCTTATTTTCAGAGCAAAAGCTTCGGAACTTATTTGTACCTCCTTGGTAATTTGCCAAAAAACCAATAGAGAGACAAACGGGGGAAGTGGGTTTTCCTCAGACTTTTAGAATAGGGAGGGGGGAGGCTGTAGTAATATCTTCCAAGAATGTAACGTCGAGGTTTTAACATTAGGGCATATTTGCAACGCGTTTTTTTCATTTCTCAGTCAACTTTCGGACTTCTCCGCCCCGCCAAGATAGCACGTTTTCTCCCTTCGCTGCGGATTTACGGAGAAGTCCGAAAAGCGTCATTTAGTGGTTGCAGATATGGTCTAATGTACTTGAAAAAACTGTCCGTTGACACTGTCTGGCAGTTGCCGGATGCAGCCAGTTTAATATAAACACCAGTCCCTTCGATACCCTCCGTGGTCGGCGCCGTAATCACAGTGTATTTGGCAGCGAGATTTCTTGGCAATACTTAACAATTTTAAGAGACCTCCCGGATCAATTGCGAGACACTCCGAACCACCACGCGATAGGCTTTTGTCGACACTTTGTCGGGCCAGGCTTTTTTGCGGCTTGAAGCACCCCAATTCTACTCTCACTTTCCCATCCTCACAGCTATTGCACCGACATAAAAACCCCATAAGCTGATTTCACACAGCCTTTCCAAGCCCGGGCAACGTCGGCCACAAGTGACAGTATTGTTCCCTGAAGCTTGATATTTAACCAAGTAATTGAATAATCAAAGAAAAAAAATTGGCGAGACTCACAGGTGGATGACAGGATGGGCATCTATAAGTATTCCGGTTACTAATGACGTCGGTTCAATAATGTAACTGTTGGATTTCCGAGGGCAAGTGGATTAGATAATGAGAATTAAGGCAGGTTTGCAATTTCACTGAATGGCAAGATTGACTTGAATTAGGGCAAACCGATGAGGGAGCCCATTGTCTATTGCTTTCTATACTCTACAATGTATCTAGAATATTCTACAATAAGTAAGAATGCTGAATAAAAAGCTTTGAGCTTGAGTAACTACAGAATGTTCTGGAATACCGGCAAAGGTACTTGCACTGGCTTGCTGCTTCCACAGCCCAAATCTCAACAGAAACATTAATTTACAGGCTGGCTGCGGCACAACTCTGTTGGCCCTGGGGAAGAATGTGCTACAGGTAAGGGCAATGAGGTAGGAAATGGGAGTTGTGGTGGTGTCCCATCTTGTATGTGATGCCTAAGTGGAGAATCTACTTATGGTAGAACTTTGTCTCAATATATAATTGGAGAATTTGGAGATTGTGGTGACTGTGGTGACTGGGAGAATAACTGCAGTTGGACTTGGATAGAATTTGTGGCAGCGAGGCCTATGATGACTGGGGAAAGATCAGTGTTAGAGTTGGGGATGGGAAAAGGTGTGGCAGTAAGAGTTGTAGAGGTCAGGGCTCTATAAAGGATAGAAAGGAAGGCTGACAACAGCAGCTGTGTTAGCAATACCTTTCCAATAGTTATGCTGAAAAACAGCCTTGCCATCCACCATTTAGTTTGCATTAGTGAGGTGGTGGTGTTGATATCTCAGCAGGATCATAGAAGGCTCTTGTCATTATAAAAGAACTCATACAGATCTTGAAAGACAATCTATGTAATACAGACTGAGTAAAGCTCTCTTGCAATCCAGAAATTGGTCTATATCAACTCTTGAATAGAAAGAGGGAAAAGTAGTAAGTGAACATGTCAATCTACATTGCAGGCTACATTTCAACTTGATTTGTATAGTTAAACATGACTGTAGATTGATTATCTGCAATATATCGTTGACAATAATACAATACTGAAACCTACAGGCCTGAGGGGGCAGGAGGCAAGAAGAGGGAACACTTAACGGATTGAAGCAAGCCAGGAAGTGTGTGACACAGCATCATCATGTGCACGTCCGCGAGCCTGCCCTAAACACCTACGCCCATTTATCTTTAGATTCGTTTGTTCAGTACGAAATTAACATTTTGAACACCTTGGTGCCCACAATCCTTTAAAAATGCGTTTAGGTGAAGGCGTCAGGAATAAAACGCTTCACGCTAACGCAGTGTAGCTACGTACCTGACAACGGGTGCTCCCAAACAAGATTCGTACCCATTCCATTTCTGAAACCGTTCCTGGGAAAGGGTCGGGAACTTTGTATGATAAACGGACTGTGGTCCAGATGAACGTGTTATCTGGAGAGAGTAACGTTTTGCAGAAGACGCTGTTCACTTTGGTAAGGGCGAGTAACGATTTAGGTGGGAGGTAGCTGAAGATCTGGTTGGACGGGCTTTTTCAGTAATGCAAATAAGAGGCTTCGGAGTCGCGGGTTTGGAGATGCCTGACTGTATAGAGAATGTCCAGAGGCATTGTTGGAAGTAAACTGAGCTTTCCACTACCCCCCTGAGCCTGAAGAAGTTGCAATCGATGTTCTGGCGCGTTTTTTCTTGGGTTGCTGCTCTGTAAACAAAGAAGATTCAGCCTTAAAAGACACCAAAAAGAGGTCTCCTTCGACGCACCCAAATCATTCCCTACCCTGAACGACTCCTCCCTCTTTTAGCCTTTTCACAGTTCTTTTTCGATTTGCCGTTTCCTTCACTTGCTCATCGTCAGAATCGTCTTTGAAACTGAAGGCTTAAGCTTTGAGTCGAGAGGACTGACGATGGCCGTTCATGGTGGCGTTAATGCAAAGAGGTGTGTGCAAGGCGCAAGGGCTGTACATGGGTACTACCCATCCAACGCCGCCTGGTAAAACTGATTGACAATGACACCGAGCGGCGTATCTTCTTGTCATTACCCGGGGTTAATACGATAATGGTAGATCCGAAGCTCTCTCACAGATGGCGTGGGTTTTTTTGAAGAGTTCAGATTTGGGGGAAGAGCTAATAATCCTACCCTTCATCCCAGAACGGTCATCTTTGCGCCTCGGTTCTTACAGCAGCGTGGGAGAACAAGCGAACGCCGTAGAGGTTATTTAATCATGCTCGTCCACAATGGAACCGACCATTGACAGAGAGAGCGTGAGCGCCGGAACGTGCGGCGTGGATTCATTGATTCCACGATCTTCAATCTGAATGATTTGGCGCAAAAACGAGCGGAATAACGTGAGGGCAGGCAGGTTACTGTAAGTAGACCATCAGACGTGCGATGGCATTGGTGAATAACCGAATTTCGGTCCACGAATCTTGCGCCCATTACCGACTCCCCGAGACTTCAAGTATTTTCAGATCAGAGTCGTGCACGAGAATCTGAGCTGGAAATTCGAGGTTACGAAGTTCGAATTCGAATATGTCTTGGAATCCCAATACACGGCGGTCGTCACTGACCGTGAGTTGGCTGTATCGAAAACGAAATATAGATGTCTAGGCTCTACAGGGAAAAGTTCTTGTAGATCGTGAATTACGACGCAGATTTGAGTCTGAAGGATCTAACTGAGATCACTCTGTCAGTCTAGTAGCTCCTTATTGCTCCGTTCCTATTTTGAGCTGAGCCACGAACCAAGTTATGATTCCAGCGGTACCCCCAGACCACGATTCACGACAGGCCGAGAGAATTTTACTTGCAGTATTCCATTAAGATCGAGAAATGGACCATTCTTTTCAGTGTCATGTCTCTCGTTGCCTTGTTTCTGGATGCGGAGAGCCAAGGCTTGGCTGAGGGTTGGTCTGAGAAGGTTTGGAGTTGGTGGTGACGCAGCATGCTAGCTTGAGATTCGGCAATGGCCGGACTGACCACGTGCAAGTCTTCAAGTTATCGACTCATGCTCCGTTACGGTTTTCAACTTAAAGAGTCAAGTACTAGCCTTCTGTAACACTGCAAGGGAATAATAACTTCAGAACAGGAATGCGACCCGGTAACACGCTCTCAACAGCCTCTGCCCGTTGCCGATCTACAATCACTTCACTCCCGGGAATTGTGGCGTCTCAGTATTCCTTCTTCGTCTTCAAACCTAGGTCTCAACGGTGTCGATGCTGTCACACCCTAGCATTCAACATGGATTCGTCGCTGAAATATCCGACGACGGTGTTATATGAAATACATCACCTAGAAGAATGGACCTCAGGAGGTTGTAGTTTGCATTGAGGGTAGGTCTTAAGTTCATTTTCAATTCTCAATTTCTCCCCTGTTGAACGTAGTCTAAGCCCCGGGCCAAAGGGGCTTTCCAGACGCCTTTCTTGTTCTTTCTTACACGCCAAAATGGAATGACGTTCCGAGCGAAACCGACCCTGTTAAACTTCCTTGAATCTGACTTTGCCTCGGTTTCAGTAGTTTGCTCGAGGGGAAAACCCTATAAAGGCCCTTCAATTTTGGACATTGAATCCTCAGCTTTCCAGCTCTAGTTCCTATCACTTCATCGTACCCACTCTTCAGCTCTCACTTCGCTTCATCTAAATCATCCACCGACGATGATGTACACCAAACTCACTGTTCTCCTCGCTTTCATTCTTCCCATCGCCTTTGGTAATCCTCTCCCCAACGGCGATAACAACGATAACAAGACTCCCTACAATCCCGGCCACCCCGGTGTCGGCGACCACAAAGGCGACACGACCGAGGGATGGTGCAAACTGGACACCAAGTTCCAGTATTGTTGCCACGGGGATCATTGTTATCCTTGCGACGCTAAGGATAAGGACAGGTGGTGAGTTTGTCTTTTTTGTTTTCCTTTTACGTCCCTTTTGATCATTTTTTTTTTCTTCAGCTTCGGAACCCACGCCTATTGCTGCCCTCGTGATGCCTACAAAGGTATGTTTGTCTATTTATCGCTCAGCGGTTTGGTTTTTTTAACTTTTCGCTGACTCGTTCGACTAGATGGCAAGTTCAAGAACGACGGATGCACCAAGATTGTCGTCGACAAGAAGGATGACTGGAAGTGCAAGAAGGACGATAAGGATGACAAGGATCATGGCAAGAAAGCGGATGGCTGTAAGGACGGCAAGGGCGATTGGAAAGGTGACGGGAAGGATGGAAAGAAGGGTGATGGTAAGGACGATGGCAAGGATGATGGCAAGAAGGACGACGGTAAGAAGGAGGGTGAGAAGGATCATGGAGAGGTAAACATCGACAAGATGTGGGGCCGTCGCACTGAAGAGACTCATAAAGATGATCATAAGGATTGGAAGGACGATGGCAAGGACCACAAGGGCGACCGGAAGGACGACAAACATGGCCACTGCAAGGATGATAAGAAGGATCATTGCAAGGGCGAGTGGAAGGACAACAAGGATAGGAAGGGGGACAACAAGGGTGATTGCAAGACTGACAATGGGGGTCATTACTAGTGGACGAGTTGTGGCTCGGATTTGATTTTCTGAAGGACTTTCAATTCATACGGACTCGTACTGTCACTGTCAATCATGTATCTGGACGAACAATGTTAACTTGTGTTGCTTCTTTGGTTCACGTTGGACATTCTCTTCGCAAACTGCCTACAACTCCAGCTGGCGTAATCAAAAACTTGAATTATTTGATCCTAGAGGTAAACAGAGGACATGATTCAAATATAAAGGATCTCGATAGGAAAGCAAGAGACAGCCGCAATGAAAGGAATAGGGCAAGAAAAATCGGGTCCAGGTCGGTCAATGGTAGACTAACGTCAAGAATTCCTCGCCGGATTCGGATCCGGACCCAACTTTAATATCACCTTTGGGAGCTTCTTCTGTGGCGTAGTAACGGGGTCACCCAACCCTCCTCCCAGAAGCTGGGGCTCAGCCCTGAGGTCGTTCTCACTATCCGTAGGAGAACTGAGATCTGATAACCCATCATCCTTCCCAACAAGAGACGTCACGGATGACTTTTCCGGAGACGTAGTTGGGGTAGATGTCGGGGTAGATCCGAATGTCGTCTTCGGTTTACGATCTCTAAGAACTCTTGTCGAAGTAGGAGCAGGAACAGGAACAGCAGTTTTCGCTCGGCGAGATGAAGCAGCTAGTATCGCTGCCCCAGCAGAGTCTATAGAAGCGAAGATTTCCGAGCTACGTTTTACCCACTCATCGTTGGACGATACACCTGCACCGGAGGGGCGGGCTGACCGAGCGTTCCGTTTTTTAATGATTTTCTCGGCCTGAAGATACACGTTGGTATCAACGTCTGAAGCCAAAGAGCGAAAAGATCTTTTTGCGTACCTTTTCCAAATTCTCAACATGCCACCAATCACTCATACTCTTCTTTGATTCTTCGGAAACCTCTACCATTCCGCAAAGATGGGCTAAAGTACCGCTCAGGAGGGCCCTATCGCTATAGCCACCTTCCAAGACGCTGACGAGCCGGCGGTTCGCATATCTACAAACATCACGATTACCATGACCCAATCAAACGCGAAATATAAAAGATCTCACTTGTCAACAAATCGACACGCATCTTGAGTAAACCGATGGTAGAACGACACGGGAACTTTCCTTCCATGTCTAGACATGGATGTGTATTCATGTTCGCAAGCGTCCATACCACAGCTTAAGAAAGGGACATCAGTTTCTACAATGATAATCCCTGCGAATCCAAACCCTGACCTGACAAAAACCAATACGTCTTCCCCGGGTCCTCCGGTATCATCTAAAAATTGTTCTGCTTTCCGGATCAGCCGTGAATAGTTCCTCTCATACAACTCGTGGAAACTCGTTTCATCCTCGTAAGGTTCCAAGTGGATGTTTTCGATCCATTGTCCGTGTGGGCCATGGATGGACACGGAGGCGGCTTGAATGAGGTCCGGTTTACCATCCTTTCGAAACCATGGATTGATCTCAACCAGCAGAGAAACGAAATATATTCCACACACCTCACAAGGGAAAGACAAGATATCGTGAATACTTCCATAGTACGCTTTCATCCCAGGTTTAGTGGGGGGAGCATCGGATTCGGCTTCCAACGTTTGACGATATGTTTCTTCGTTGATTCCCCATACGATGGACTGAGTGCCGTTGCCTGGGCCTTCGATAAGTAACAATGAAAGATGGACAACTTGCTCAGCATACCGTGATGCAGATCGATATCAAATATAACCACTCGATTTATTCCGTGTTTCAGGTGGGCTGGAGGGAGAAGGTGTCAAAGCTGAACGAAAAACTAAACTAACATGCGAGACCAGTCATACCATGTGCGGCACCGATAGCAATATTATTCACAAAGCAAAATCCGCATGGAGTATCTTCCCCACAGTGATGTCCTGGTGGTCGTACCACAACGAAAGCCCGGCTGGTGTTCGTGTCGTTTGATCCTGGAGAAGAAGTGGCCGAGGGAAGGTGGCCACCAACAACGGCATCGACCGCTTCACAGACTGTTCCAAGGGCTCCTTCGATAGCATTTATCGATTCAGGGCATACTGTTTTTAACATAGTGAGCCTCTTGAACTAAGAATGAGATCAATCAGACTCACAGTACAGATCTCCTTGAGGTAATCCCTCTGGTATCTCCGACTCCCCTCGACCGACCCTTTCCGCACTGTCCTTCACCCATTTATGGAGTTTTTCCAGATAGACGTCTCCTTCGATATCTCCGTGAATAAATTTCACAGCAGGGCTACCAAGAAGCGGCATAGACGCTGCGCTGTGAATTACTGGGACACCCGCAAATGTCGAGGATGTAGAAGTAGAGTCCGCGGCTGTACCAGTGCCTTCAAGCCTTAAACGTTCCATTACGGTTGCCAGTTCATCCGTGCCGGTGTCCAGGAAGGTCTTTGGGGTTCCATTAAGCGCAACGTCCTCTTCCCCCTCTAAACGAGCAAGGGCCACTGCAACTCCCAACTTGACTGCCCTCAGACGTTCAGGTCTCTCTACGATGTTCGTGACATCTCGCGACCTAATATATTTATGCTTATAACAAGCGTCCTGTAGAAAAATCGCTGGAAGTAAAGGCATAGTGGCCATCCAATCGTATGGTAGGCCGCGGCGCGTCGTGGAAGTTGTGGTTGAAAGACGCAAATCGGGAGTTTTATCGATGAAATCACAGGCACGTGGGATCAGGTGAGATCGCGCGACGTGAACATTGGTCACGTCACATGGCGTGTGACATCTGCGCGTTTTTTTGACTGTTCACTTCCACCCATCAAGCTTCAAGATTTAGTCCACAGAAAGGTCATTTTCTCCGCCCTATTCTCTACTTTTCAAAGCAGGGGATGGTCCAAAGTGGCTCGGAAACTCTCAGAGCTCGGCTGCTGCCCACCTTTCGGTTTTTCCTTATCGATAAACTAGAGCTTTGACAGGTCTGTTATGTCTTGAAACCTCTAGTTTATTGTTACCATTATTAATGGCATTACTAGGTAGACATCAGGTTCTAGTCCCACAGCATTCGTGGACCGCAAATCTGTCGGTGATTAAAGAACTCCGCTGTGCACAGTCCACAGTGAGTAATCGTTCCGTTTTAGCGACACCAGATCCGTTTCTCATATTGCTGTGTTGTGAAGGGAGATCCGAACCTTCCATGTGGACCACTCGATATACATTCGTCATCGGATAACCCTCAAGCAGGTTGTCATGCCATCTTTCAATTCAACGAAGTTAGGTGGAATTCCTGGTTAATGCGGTGCTTTGGACAGAAGCCACACGACATAAACTAATTCAGTGCTTAAACCTCGTTCCTTTCCGGGAACGATAATCAGCGACTCAGCAATTGGAAATGCGGATCATCGCAGAAACGTGGGCTTGAACGTGCGGAAAGCGGGAAGGAAGGCACGCGTTGTCTTTATTTCTTTCTTTTGGTTCGCGACACTCCCTTTCTCACTCACGGAAACAAGGGCTTCTTGATCTTGTTGTATTCCACTGTGTAGCCCACAGTGTTGTCGCGAAAAGTTGTGTCAACTACAGGCGCTTGATTGATATACCGAGTAAGTCCTTGGCTCACCCGAGTTTTGGTTAAAAGCGGCCCAGTGAAGCTCGAAGACTTACCCGTACGCTGCAGGATTCTCTTTCCACGCGCGCGATGATCCAATGTTAATGCGCTGTCAAATCTGGTTCACCGAAAACGTGACAAACGACAATCACCCCATACCAACTCCCGACCTTCCGATTTCAAAACCCCGGCAGTTTTTTTTTGAGGATGCCGGGCGTTCAAGACAACTACTTGTCATGATATAGAACCAATCATAAAGAATCCACTCCCGTTTAGCCGAAGGCATGACCCAGTACCAAGGGCCAGTACTCGTTTCCACCTGTGAAGTCGGAAGCGCGCTTCGCTGAGACGATGCGGACCATATTTGACAGTATGTTGGGAAGGTCGGTCGATTCCGAGGGCCCTTATGACCTTCCTCTCACCCGTAACATCCAGGAGACCCACCGCGTTCGAATACAAATTAGTGCGGATCCATTATCCAGGGTATCCGAACCTCAGCGTGGAGCCAGCACGCAAGGAAGTATCCAATTTTCTCTTCTCCATTTCCAATGGCTCGTGAGTGCCCCTTAGCAAGATCCAGTGCATTGAGCTGCACCCTTTTAGGTTCACTTGGGACCAGTCAACACTGGAATCGTCGGGTAAGGGCCCGTTTGTGGATCATCTTCTGCGTGGAGAGTCGTGGCGCGACTGCTAGTGTACATGAAGCAGACCTGAAACAGTGCCACAGACACATCTTGAATATATATGTGTTAGACTGGTATCCACTTTCTGTTTTCGCTTCGATCTCACTAGTGTGAACTGACAATCTCCGAAGCAGGCTTGGAAGCCGGATGGAGATCCCAAATGCCTTTCCCGATTGAATTTGGACGCGATCCCCTGAACATCTCTGAGCTAAAGCTACGAACCTTTCACCCTCAAGATCTCCGAAGCACCCGTTCATCAGAAGCAATCTCACGGACTTCTCTGAGTCAGGGAGCCGTGCATAGTCATGGTATTTCAACTCGTCATTTCAAGCTCACTGACCAAGGCTGGCCAATAGTAGACTCGTCCTGTCCATATCTGTTTTCAGTTAGACCAGAACTGGCCCCAAGCCTTTGAACAGCTGCTTGGCGCCCTCAACCGAGGGTAGCGCGGGACGGTGGGAACAATCGAACGACTCAATTATTAGGGATTCACGCGTTACGACCCGGCGCGCCTCGATATTCGAGTCCTTCATGTCTGTCAAACCCGTCTCCCCTCTTCGAATTACGCCTGAGGAGGCTCGGTGAGGTTGTCCGAATTGTTAGGGAAATTCACAATTCACCTCCCTCTGACACGAATGCCTTCGGCCTCCAGGACTCGCGTGCACCTCAACTTCAAGCAAAGTCAGGTTTCGATCAATATTCCCTCACCCCAATATCGAGCCGTTGCAAAACTTTTGTTTCCCTTTAATTGTTCATCAAGTTCGACATCATCATCGAAGTGATCGAGGTACCAATTTTAAACCTTGTAATGGGGTTGTCAGGTACTTTTTTCACGGCGTCCCAGTGTGGGAGAGCAAGCACATCCAGATCCAGCGCTACGTATATGGCATATTTGCCAACTGACGGATGGATCCTCAATACGTACAGTTGAGTTTTTCCGTGATTTTACGTTTGATCGCATGCCGTTCCAGCTCAAGATTAATAATTTCACTGACTTCCATGATTCCCGAACTCCAGACACCGTTACACCATTGAAATAGATATTCAACTGTCGATACAGTCTGGAGAGGACACCTTGGGACTACTGTTAGAACCACCTTACAACTCCGCGGCTTCTGGCCCTCTAGATCTGTGGCGACGTCTGTACGCCGTCAAGTGAGCGGTCAGTCAGAAGCTCTCCAAGAAATCGCTTGCTTTGCCATAAATTCAGTCAATTATCAGTGCCTTCAAACATCCAACAAAAAAGAGGTATTCATTCACACTGTACCCCGCTCGATGGTAGGCGCTTTTTCTCATCATCTGGTGGTGATGTACAACCGAGATGCCTGAACGTGAATCATTAATAATCTCGGGTGGGAAGCCCGCTCTATTGCCGTTTCCTGGTGGCAACGGGAGAACCCAACATCCAAGAAACTTTCATTTTCTCCATCAATGTTATAATTCACTCCGCTCACATCAATTACTGCAGATCCTCCCTTCCTCCTTTCGCCCACCCACAGTTGGGGCTTCCTATAAATGAACCGCTCGGTTCTCTTATCAGTCTTCCTCTGACGCCAACACACTCACGTTGACGCCTCTCTCAACCCTCTTCTCCCGTGCAAGGTCATGGAACAAGTCGTCAGCACCTTCCACGTCTCGCCAATGGCCATGGTTCGATCCAGACCAACCATTGTAATCCCTTCGTTATCCAATATCCAACTCGCGAATACACTCACGCCTCCCACAACGCCTCCACTGACACCATTATCCCCTTCCACTCCAACGCCAACCGCCGAGTTCCCCTCGGGCTCAGTCCAGTCACCCAACACACCAAAAGCTCGTAACGCGTGTCGTATGTCCTTCCAGTCCGGAGAGTTCGTCCAAACAACGCTTCCATGCGAGCCAAAGAACGACCTCGGACTCTTAACTCCCCCGCTCACTCCTCCCAGCATCCAACTGACCAACCTTCCACACTGCGTCTGTCCCGTTGACGGTTGTGACTCCCGATCTTTCGGTATATGCGTAGGGGCGCCTGTGATGTTTGTCAAAGATGGGTTACTACCAGGGGCAAGCACATCTTTGACGGGTAGGAAAAGAAAACGGGAAGAACAGGAACGACGACCGTCTGAATCCACAGACAACAATGAATTGGTTCAGAGCTCTGCTCACCATATCGTACCCTCTCATCCTCTCAGGATCTCCCCTTGTAACGACTGTCTAGACGACGATGAATCTCTTCTATGGGGAAGATGTGACAACAAACGATGCTGGTCGCGTCGTTACGAGTGTCATCAAAAACCTTCATCCAAACGAAAGGGCAAGGCCGCCACCGACGGCCATAGCTCAGAACAGCACACAGAGATCGCTCTCATCTGTCCGGATTGTTCATCTGAAGGTGGACTTGGATGTGAACACCGGTGGATCTGCGATTCTTGTGCGTTTTCCGGTGCTGGCGGTGACGGTTCGCTGGCGTTGGTATGGGAATGTCCTGGATGCTTCACTCCCCTTTGTTCGAAATGCCCTACCGTCTCCCCCTCTTGCTCATGCTCTTCCTCCCGATCGCGGTCGGCTCAAAATCCATACTGCATCGGCTGCATGCCCCCCGCGAGCTGTGTTTTATGCACCGAGCTTCTGCCCATATGTCTCTCTGATCCAGCCCCAGCTGGTGACCCGTTTTCTTCCTCCCCCGGAGCCGAATCCACATATGCATCTGAAGGCAAACCATCCTGTACTTATTCAAAGTCGTGTGGGAACTGCTCTGCATCCCTATGTTCGGGGTGTAGAAGCGTATTGAAGTGCTCGATGACAGGATGTAACGCCGAGTTGTGCCAACTGTGTCCGTTGCCGAGTGATGGGCTGGGGTTGAACGTCGGTTCTATTGTTTGCAAGGGGTGTGAAGTTCAGCTCCGGAGACGTTCGGTATCACGGAACTCTTGCCTTGCTGGTTGACACTGACACCGCTCTCTTCCAAAACAATCTTTAATATTCTCTTGTCGACTTTGGCTTGTACCATCGTATCTACATCGTTCTTTACTTCTTATTGACATCCTTTTTCAGCTGTTGTATACGTCCACCTCGACCTATTTACATGTACCACCATGCTCCCCCCCATTGACATTGTTATCGTGTATCGTCTTTTCTCGAAGCTGGCTCATCAATGTATCTATCACACACTATAGACGGGACTATGATATGCCCTGTGTCAACCACTTGGCCGAGGCAGATCAAGAAGTTCTTGTAGATGAGTTTCTAACGAAACACCTTTTTAGAAGAGAATATAATGAAGGGGAAAAAAAAAAAACACCATCCCATTACATGAATAGTGAGTCGACCCAGGCTCGAACTGGGGACCTTCTGTGTGTTAGACAGATGCGATAACCAACTACGCCATCGACCCTTAGATACAAAACGTGACATCAAAGGAACCTAGATACCAAAAGAGGAGCCACGCGCACGCTGATTTCGACTCCTGCTCTAAACCACGCCATTCTCCCTTTTGAATTTTTGAAAACCGCAAGCCCAAGCGAAAGTATATCACTAAGACGTAAACATGAACCAGGAGTAAAACACTACCAAAGGCTTGTTTTGATAAAAAACGGAACATGTCATTTCGAACAGCTTCCTCCTATGAACCCCAACTAGTTTTTGTCTTCGTACCCGACCCTCTGATGATCGACCTGCATTGAAAATAGACGATAGGCTATTCCACCGTTACCGATACTAGTAACCCTAGAATGCCACAGCCATCAACGCTGACTTGGTCGACTGCATAAAAAGGTCTATGCGGGGGTAAATACGGAAGCAGCCATCCGAAACCCAAGAGTACAATAGAAGCAAAGAAACAAAAAACAAAAAACGACAAGTACAGGCAAAAGCTCCAAATAGTCCTAAAGCAAGACGTTCCAAAAAGAGAGAAAAAAAAAAAAAGAAAGTCTGACGACAATCAACATAACAAACTCCCCGTTACCAGCGCGCTCAAAAAAAAAGATCCAACAGACACCAAAATCAAGGTGATGGACACCGCGACAAACACCAAAGTGATGTCACCCAAAAAGAGGCAGAAACGTCAACGAGAAGCGAACACTCCACCCCCCAACCCCCCATCAGCTGTAATATATCGTCCTCCCGCTTGTTCGATAGTTCCACCCCAACGTATCTCTCGCAACAAGTTTTTTTGGGAGGTGCAATCAAAGCGGCGCACCATCCGTGGCATCGGAACATCTTCCAGCGCCCCATAGGACACCAGAGATAACAATCGTTGCCGTAGAGAATCGATCCCCCCCCCGCTTAACGCTCAAAAAGACTTCCAATAAATGCATATCTGTGTCCCCCCAACCTCCCGTTGTAACAGTCCTCGGACCTTCAGCAGTAGCTCCAGCAACTGCAGGAGGTACAGTTAAAACCAACCATATCCAGCGTTTTTTTGAGCAGTGCAGTTCGGGATGGAAGATACAAAAAAACAAGATCTCTGGTGGTACCCGGCCCGAGTCATGTAAAAAAAGAGAAAGGGTAGAAACGATCTTCTCTCTTCCCGGCCTGTCGCCTTGCATTTAGCTAACGGCACAAGTCTGTATAACCTCACTCGTCCGCGAGCGGTTGACTTGCAATCGCATTAGAGGGTAAGGCATGGAGGGGGTAAGATGACCACCACGACGCTGGGAGGTGACAGCTCGGTCGTAACAATCACATCATCTGCACTCGAACGACTAGGGCATGAGGGCACGAGAATAGGTTCTCGACGTTCCGTACGTTACAATATCGAAGAAGTAGTCTGCACGTGTGGTCATTTGGCTCGAACGAGCTCTGCTTCAAGACACAGACATTACTAAACAGAAAGCACAAGTAGCATGAGATAGTTTCCGATGGGGAAGAAACGGAAAAAACCAACCTATGGCGGGGGAATCGCTATTGTACCTTTCCCCCACGCACAAAGCGTAGCTACGAAAGCGTCTCACAACGGAGCCGACACCGACGAAAAGCGAGGGCTGGAGGAATGTTCACGGAACGAAGGCGATGATACATTTCTTCCACGCAACATTGGAGGTAGCGAAGATTATCTAGTCGAGAAAGAGCAAAAAACCATCCATCAGCATGACAACGATATGCCGACTGTAACACACACGTACTATTATTGTTGTATCACCAATCGTTCGTTGTTGTCTGCTCACAGCTGGCGAACCAAAGCTCTGGTAATCCGTTCGTAGTTTCTGAATATGGAGAATAGCGAAAAAGCGTGTGGGGTATTCAGCCTCGAGAAACACCGATCATGACCTGCTGTACCATTGGTTGTTGGTTGCAACCAAGTGTTTGCTACGGTCCATCTGATTGAGGAATCAATGCTCGTTACTTGTCTACCTTTCTCATGTCAGCATATCATGACCTTATATCAGCAGAAACTGACCCTTCATACTGAACAGGATACAACCTCCAGGCTCTGGAATCCAGTACAGAGTTCCACGTCTGTCAACGGTTTCTGAGAAGGTTCCAGAGGTCCGCGCCAGATGGAGGGGCATGGATTTATTATTCCAAATCGCGAGCTGGACCTGAACACTGAATGACGAGAAGTAAATCTAGTGCGTTTGCATACAAGCTACTTAGAACACCTCACCTCACCCATCCGGCCCTCTATTCTGACTCATCTGACCCGCCTTTGTTGGGGACTTCCGAAAGGGAGTATCCATGAGCGCGGTTGTCGAGATGAGAAGACTGGAGCCGGAACATCGATCGATTGTAGCCCCAAGTGCCTTACAACGGTGATCGGTGGCTTTTTTGCGTAAAGGAGGAGCGTAATGTTCACGAAGTTGATGTAGACCTGAAAAACTCGTCATTCAGAGACGGTGAAAGTGAACAACAATCCAAACTCGTACCCGGTCTACTGCTCCAACTCGGAGTTCCGCCCTGATATGATCTTCAAGTTTGAAGGGTATCAAGGGTACATATTGTAAAAATCCGGAAACGACCTGGGTCCAGTGATGTTTTATTCACGTTGGGTGGCGAGTGGGGTAATTTATAAGATCTTCGGATCATCTACTCTGGAAAGTGAGGAAAGGTGGGACAGAATATTGGAAAGTAGGAAAGGAGGAACGGACCGTAATATATGATGTTTGGGGGCCAGGAGCTGAGTAGTCTGAATTTGAAAGCTGATGAGGACATGAGCTAAACTGAAAAGAGCGAGATTTCTACCCACCGTTGAGAACCAGAGACAAATCCGAATGAAGGTAATGAGCGAAGGACTTCTCCGCTTTTCCGCCTTTCCTTTCGCGTGATGACGGGAGATCTTGTCGGGGGAAAATCGCGCAGATTCTGGAAGATCCACGAAAGGTTACTTTATAGCAGTCAAAACAGGAATTTTGAACTCACTTCGGATCAGGGAAAACCTAAACAAGCGTGAGGATGTGATTGCTTGCGCTGAAGATTCGAAGCCACCACTGCGAACGACGAGCAAAGGGCAAGGCCGCTAAGATGCATGCGAGGTGAAGGTTGGGCATCTTTTATCCATGGATGTGGGTTGCGGAGGGTTGCGGTCGTCGTTGACGACACAAAGAACCGATTATGGGTTGAATAACAGCAGCTAATGGGTAGAAGAATTTCTCAATCAGTATTCAGTTCTGATGAGATTGACGGTAGGCTTACCTTTCAGTTGCGCTATTGTAGCCACGACAAGGTTGATGCTCATCGTTGACGACGACGACGACGAAGGACGTCCGACGGGCACGACCCGGGTCATCCAGTAAACCGGCGGGTCACACTACGTCACATCATCGCACGCCGTAAGCTGCCGTCACATCAAATTGGGAAAAGAATCAGTTAAACAGATTCTGGCTGAAAGTGGTCCTAATTTATGCTAAATAAGGTACAGAATAAGGAACACATAAATCATACCTGAAAGTCAATGAATCTGGGCTCCTGAAATCTGGGCCGGTAGGCCGTGAATGTGGAGCTGTTTCATGTCGCCGGAAACGAGGACAAAAAGGCGAAGAATCAGGGCCTCCGGAACATGTCCTGATATGGGGCATTTCCGGAGATCTTTTTTTCTCAACAGAAAGAGCACCAATCGGGGGGAGCCTAAAGACTTCCTGATTTGACGGACTTCGGATGTCCTGATATGGCAGGCACCGAGCTCTAGGGCAGGCACCTGCATCAACACTGCTTTCAGTTGCCATATCGGGACATCAGAAGTCCGTCAAATCCGAAAGTCCCGATTGATGTTCTTTCTGCTCAGAAAAAAAAATCTCCGGAAACGCCCCATATCAGGACGTGTTCCGGAGGTCCTGATTCTTCGCCTTTTTGTCCAACATGAAACGGCTCCATATTCACGGCCTACCGGCCCAGATTTCAGGAGCCCAGATTCATTGACTTTCAGGTATGATTTATGTGCTCCTTATTCTGTACCTTATTTAGCATAAATCAGGACCACTTCCAGCCAGAATCTGTTTAACTGATTCTTTTCCTAAGTTGATGTGCGTATGTCAAGGGATCACATTGTCACGCAGTCACGCGGAGATTCTTCTTTCCTTCACGATGCCAGAATCTGCTCAAGGAACCTTCAGATTTCCCCTGGAGCTCGTTAACCATGTCCTTAAATTTTGCAACGATAAAGCCACCCTCTCCTCCGCCAGACTCGTATGTAAATCGTGGGCCCCATTTGCGGAATCCTTCTTATTCGACCGGCTATCCATAAATCCGAATAGTCCATGCACGCAAATCCTAGATTCCCCAATCATACGATGCATTCGCCACCTAGTTTTCGAAGATGAAGCTGACTGGAACAGCGTCGATTTCCGAATTGACATCGCTGAATACTTTCACCGCTTTGTCATTGGTTCTGGTAGCAGAATCACGGAGATACAGAGCGTTGAACTAATTTTCCACCACTATTCTTTCACGCTCTCTCGGACATCAGGGATTTTCTCCTCCATCCCGTCCCAGTTTTCCAACATCGTCAAACTAAATCTAGATTTCTATAACGAAAATCTCCGAAACATCATCAGATTCATCTGTTCATTCCGTAAGTTGCAGATCCTAGGAGTCAGCCTCGCTTCGGCGTGGACTCAGTCCACCACCGACTCTTCTGACCTGTTCGGAGTGGGTGAATGCACTCTCCCAGAATCATTAAGAATCCTCCATTTCTCTCATCCATCTCATACGACTGCCAAATCCTGTTTTCACGATTGGCTGTCGCTGCATCCCCAAAGATCCAAAATATCAACACTCTCTATCCTTAGAACACACTTCTTCGATCTACGCCCTTTCACTACATTGTGTCCCAACACGTTACGGACCCTTTTCCTCAGTTTCTATAACGGATTCTTTCCGACTGGTGGTGAGCTGCAGGTACTTTTCTGTTTTGTGCTTGATTAGGATTTTTGAACCCATTCGCAGATTTCGATTTATCCTATTTCAAAGCTCTTGAAAACCTCACCATTGACAGCCCGCCAATCGAAGACTTTCCAAAAATTCTCCACCTCCTGGGGACCCTCACCTCAGGTCACTTTCATCGCTTCCACCTGATTGCGAACCGTACTCCATCCGGAACAGCACCGCTAGAAGGAGGAACCTACGATGATCCCGAGGATCATCAACGCCGAAATCTGGCTTGGGAAAGCTTAGACGGTGTTCTTTTATCTGAGCGGTTCACAGTGGCCAGAGTCGGAATTGAAGTTCAAATTGTCACTTTGTTCTTCTCCGGGAGAACCTTTCAAGAACTTGAAACGCGAATTCAAGGGTTGTTGGGAGGTTGTTATCTGCAGAGGCGGTTGTCGGTCACAACGTTCGAGGATAAGGATGGCATTTCTTGGAACGGGCTTCGTAAATGGTGAGGAGGACAAGGTCCTATGAAATCTGTCGACATAGGTGGACGGTCGGTTGCGGTGATGAGTGGATTTTTGGTTCCAAACTTTCGGATCTGGGATCAACCTTCCGCCACGGATCAAATTGCAAATGCCTCCTTTTTTGGGGTCGGACGAGTGTGCTACAACGTTATTCGCCGTTTACCCACTTCACAAAGGACATCTCATAAGCATTGGTGGCTCAATCTCTCCTCTGGGTTTCCTTATCTACGACGAACACTACTTATGCGACTCTTTTCCATACTACCCATAGCTCAACCGATCGTTTATGAAACTTACATGCTTGCTGTACGCGTAACTCAATTTGACGCGTCAAATTGTTCAAATTGTTCCAGATTCTCATACTCCCGTCGACTTTAATAGTACCAGGTCTCGTTCTGTCTGTAACCTACAATAACCCGCAATGCCATCATCCCCATCCTCTTTTCTCGCTCTCTCTACGGACATCCCAACGTAAGTTGACAATTCTAAGTTTCTGCTGTCACGCCGCAATCGCATAAATGTTCTTCATTGACCATGGCCATCACCAGAAGAATGCCTGACTCACCCGGTATCTCCAACCTCCCTCCAGAGCTCTTTCACACCATCACAAAACACTGTAGTGATTCAAAAGACACCCTCGGCTCCATGCGACTCGTGTGTAAAGCATGGGGTGCTTTCGCCGACCCCCTCCTCTTCGAGAGACTCTGCATCAAACCCAAACCTCTCAATGCCGCATGCGAGGCATTCCTATCACGTCGTGACCGTCTCCCTCTCCCTCTCGCACGACACATCCGCCACATCGTGTTCGAAGACGACCTGCTGTCAAGCGCTCATCGAAATCTCCCGAGGACTGAAGGTGGTGGTATGGATCATAGCCTCGATATAGCGATTTATTTCCAATCCATCCTCGGCCTACTATCGAAGGGAAAAATTACACAAGTCATAAGTTTAGGATTATTCTTCCACCACTATTCAGGTATTCTCACAAACCGGCACCTGCGCAACTCCCTCTCTTTTACGTTTTCCAACATTGTCGATCTCAATTTACGGTTTCGTAAGGATAAACTACCGGATGTTATCCGTTTTATGTGTTCCTTTCCCCAGCTGGAGACGCTTGGTTTACTTGCTGCTACTAGCGGCTCCGATCTTCGTGATTTACCCGGTCCGATTGTGGTTGGATATACCCTTCCAGAATCCGTGCAGACGATTCACTTGGGTCTTCCGGACGATCAGCTGACGTTTGACTATTTCAACGATTGGATATCATTTCATCCTCCGCGGAGCATCCACCGTCTTTCTGTCCTTCAAACCCGATGGTTGGACTTGGACCCTTTCGCTCTGCTATGCGGGCGGACGTTGAAGATCCTTTCTCTCAATTTTCATTATTGGTCTTCTAACGCTCACAGTGAGTTTTTCTGTGCTTTACTCGTTCCCAGATGTAAAATCAAATAACCTACTTCAATCACGACTACTTCTACAGACAGCGACCTCTCCAACTTTCGAAACCTCGAAACCCTCTCCATCGATCTCCCACAAACTCCCAGCTTCAAGAGACTATCCCGAACACTCAACTCCCTATCTTCTAATCGTTTCCGTAAACTCACCATCGTCATCTCCTATAACTGTCTCATACCAGCCGCCCAACAAAAGCTCGGTGACGATGACCAGGGAACAACTCCCACACTACCGTCATTCAACAGCACTCTCACCTCCGACAAACGGAAATTATGGAAGAAGCTAGACGAAATCTTGTGTTCAAGTTCAAAATTGTTGTCAACCGGCCGCTGCGCCACGGTGAATCTTCAAGTTTTGTCTCCCCCGAGAGATTTTCGAGGTATGGAAGCAGAGGCGAGGAGATTGTTGAAGAAGTGTGATGTGCAGCAGTGTTTGGAGGTCACACCTGTAGATGTAGACGGGGAGAGGGTTAGGTGGGATTTTGTGGAGAGGTATCGGTTGAGGAGGTTTTGAGCCTGGGGGACTTTTTTTATTGCTGGATTATATGGTCCAGGTTGTTGTATGGGGGGACAGGGAGTCTACGGAGGGTTCGTGGGTATCGTTTCCCTTTTTGAATATCTGAATTTCTTTAAGTTCGGTATTGTTTAGTCATTTTTAGGCTTTGGCCTGTTTCTCACTTCTTTCTCCGTTGTATTATATAGTTACCTCTGACTTGGACTAGCTAGTTTTGTAACACTCCTTTCTCGTGTTTAGAGCAAGGCTTGGTGAATTATTGGATAAATGGGTGAGAATACTATTTCTACTACTGTCTGTTTTGCATTGCTCCCCTCATCTTTCCCCCCGTCAACTTTCAAGCCGGACAGATCTTGACACAATTTCCTTCGTACAGCGCTTGACCTTCGGGGCAGTCGCTGCATTTGCCATTAGGTGGATCACCAATATAAACTTGATTCGCGCCGCAGCACTAAGTGAAAATGACGCGTCAATACCTTGGGCATAAATAATTCGACAAGACGTGGATGAGGCAGAAAACTTACGACTCCGACTCGAGTCGTTTGATCGTAGATGATCAATGGGTTCCCGGTTGGGCAGCACAAGGTGCCTCCGGACTAAGAATTGGAGCTGGTGGTCAGACATCTAGAGACAGGAAGCCAAAAAAGGACGATACGTACAGTAGGATCGACATATCTCCGGTCAGCTCCACCTACACAGTCGACGACTATTTTTTGGCAGATGAAATCGCCCGGACTGATCTCGACGAGTTCATAACCTGGTGGGCACTCATTATCCTGGGGCAGTCCGTTTGCTGAGAGTACGGAGAGAAGGAGAGCACTAGAGAGAAGGAGGTTCTTTAAACTGAGAAGAGACATATTCGTGCTGAGTGAGGAACTGGAGGTGAGGTTGGAAGAGTATTTATACTATCTGGGCTCACTAAGTATTAGGCCTTGAGTCCTTGATTTGCTCGGTCCTGAGCACCTACACGTGTACGCTGACAACAAACATTCGAAGACAACGGGCCGCTCCAAAACACTTCCATGCATTCTGCCTGTTAGAATAGGTAGAGGACGTACTAATCAATAAGGTTTGAAAGCCGGGGGAAAGCCAACCGAGACGCCGAATGACTTTCATGTGAGCTGACTGCCACAGTAGGACGGCAGTACACCTAAGAATCCCGCCTAATGTATGCCTCAAACTACAGCTGTTGTTTCGAGTACGCGTATGAACGGGATGATGTGGATCTCCCTCAAGGAAGCGACCTGAGAGCTGCCGCCGAAGCTTCAACAAGCGTTGAAGCAGGCTCCGTGGAGAAACGACAAAAGTCCTGATTGGTCATACAGCCAGTACGCTCCAGGAACGATGATCAATTCACCTGCTCCGAGTCGACGTGCCAAGGACATAGCGGGATATGGGGGCCGGAAGGCCTCACTTATTGAACGGTGCTATCTCGACGTGGTGTCTTCCTCCCGCCTGATAGCCTACAGTGTGTCCCTCCGAGGCCAGCGTTTCCCACGCGGTTTTGTGTGCTACACAAAGGCCGGCGTAGGTTCAGCTCTGGAGAGCTCTGAGGACGCCGATAGTGGTCATGGGGACCTAAGTATCACTCCTTTCTGAACATGATAAATGAAGAACGGTTAATGAACTGGACAGTTATTTGCCGGAAACGGCAGAAACGACATTGAATGTATTGAGCTTCTGCTCAGGACCAAGATACATTTCCTGTACAAAACCGTAACTGATCTTTGACCATCTGTACGTTCTCACAAGAATTTCAGAACAAGACAGATTCTCCCTAACAATACCAATCAAGGCACCTCCCCCTCTCTGTCCTTACTGGCATTCTCCACAATTTGAACCCTCACTAGCTGTAAGGGGGCTCTTACCGTACACCTTACTCGCGCAGGCACTCGTAAGCTTGACCAGGGTTTAGATTAGACCACAGGTAAGTACAGTACCCAGA
>MU127826.1:127374-139706 GCA_014904975.1 Marasmius fiardii PR-910
AAAGATAGCTAGGTAATTAGATATTGAGAGGTTTAAATACCAAGATAGCGTGTGAATATATGTAATTATGAAACAAGTAGGATCGTCCCGTTACACTAGCACTATTCGTTGCAGATCGGAATAGTGCAAAGATGCGGTATGGAATACTGCTCCTGCCATGTTTCGTTCTAAGCTCCCTGTCTCCTGTCCTTCAGAGTGCTGCGAAGCTCAGTGCATTCCAGTAGCACGACAGTCGGGTATCTGAAACTAAGAGGGCTGGCATCCGAGGTCGGCGGTCGATAATCCTGAGCTTCAGCCATCTTACGGGCTACCTTTTCAAAATCTCATTGAATTTCAAAATATCCCGTGGCACGCAAAAGGTACTCGCCGATATCGTAACCTCCCATTTTGGAAAGAGTCTCAAGGAGAGTTCATCGCCGAGGGAGCAGTAGCGCCAGTGACCCCGTGCATGCCGTGAAATGTATGAGAACCCCCAGTCAATAAGCACAACGAACGACTGAATGTTCATGCAAATGGTTTCAATAATATTGATTCCCTCCCGCATAGCTGGATCGAGAGTCCTCGAGACAGGTGCTAGCATAAATTACAATTTCAACATGGCTCGGCAAGGGCCAGGCTCTCCGGGGAGGCGCACGAGTGTAGCATCCAAGTAGATGAACACGACTAGCTTGTGATGCCATTCACTTGAATGAGAAGGAGTTTCATAACATGCTCTCGCCTAGGCCTGTCCCTGGCTATCACTGACGGCCTGGCAAGGTGGTGTATACTCAGCTTGCTCGTCGTATACCGTACTGTTACAGGACTACATAGTTCTCGCCGGCTTACACGCCGACATAACCAATGAAACATATCAGTGTTAAAATGGGGGAAAAATAGATTACACCCCTGAACACTTTTTACTCGAAGCCTTGTCCCCCCCAACTCAATGAATCCACAGGTAATAGTGATGTTCGACCCCGGCTCGGCTTACTACCAAAAGTATAAACCGGGCCCTCGAGCCGATAGTAGGGCTGGCTCAGGCTCGGGTCAGGCTCAAGCCCCCTCCATGTACAAATCAAACCGTCTGAATCATAGGCCTCGAAAAATCATATCTTGCTACATATCTTTTCTTCCGAGACTCGACCAAGACCTTTGACAGCCATCACTTGACCTGAAAAACCATATCGGAATACGGGAGGCGATCTTGAGCAGCATCTATCAGTTAAAGAATTACGTGAGCTAGTTGAAGATAAACAGTAAGAACATTCTTAGCTTGTTGACTTGACCCAAATGAAGTGATTACATTGCCTCAGACAATTCTGAAAAGCCCTGGCTCAAGACCCCTGTCAGGGAATACTGATTTTTCTAGTACATCTTCAGAGCCTTGAGCTTTTTACCAGTTTTTGACATAAAAAAGTATTCTCCTGAACAGAATAAACTAAACCAGCTCAAGATATGTTGGAAATGCAGCCTTGGCTACCGACTTCTTAACTTTTTGTTTTTTCTCTACTTCCAAGGACAACTCTCAGTTGATGCCTGCTTCAAAGTTTAATCAGTTTCATAGTTGATCAGATATTTATTATTAGATCTACTACTCCAAAGGTTATAGCTATAGATAATTATTGGAGGAATTCTCTACCTTCCAACAAATTACATAAGATAGTCTCTTATCCGGGAAGCCCGACACTGCGTGACATATTGGTAACAGTGAGTCACAGGGCACTGTACCGGTGTGACTGTCACATCGATGCGCGTCACTGTGGGTTCAATTTTTTCCTACAGTCAAACCACCATCTGTTCTACTTGTTCCAGTTGCTTTATTGAAATGAGATTAAGTCTGACTGAGCATCCCAAGTACTGTCTCAGATTGACACCATCTCTTAGCTCTCCTTTGCTGTGTACCCTTGTCCAGTGAAGCATTAGCAAAAAGTCCTATAAATTATAGTGAATTACCCTCACTATAAATCAACTGTAAGTAACATCAATAATGATCAAGTATAATTATTATGGTTAATTATAATCCATTGTAATCTGGAATAGTTTTTATCTACAATAATAAGTAACCATAATACTATGTTTTATAATCAGCCATAATTCTTGTGGGTCCTTATGCTTCATTATAATCAGGGTGATTTGAAGGCAAAAAAATTCCTTGAAGTTTACTGCAGAACAGCATCAGAGCAAGGGTAAATATGGACAGGAGTGCAAAAAGTACTCCCAATGTGGCCCACTTCCTATTACAAGTCCAAAAAAATGAGGGTATAAGTAGTCCAACTGATAATGGTCTGAGGACTCAGTTGGTTAAACACTTGTCCTGAAGCGCTCTTTCAATCTGCTGGGGTATAGAGTTCAATTCTCTCACATTGCAAAACTTCAATCAATGAAATTGGACAATTGTAAGTCAGTAAGGATAGACAGATATTTTTTTATTAGAATAAATGCAAACATAAGGGCATAAGCCTGGTAAGTATTATTGTGGATTATAATGGATTATGAACATTATATTCCATTATAATTTGTGGGACATTTTGCCGATGCAAAACATACAGTCTTTTGAATTGGTATGCCATCTAGGACCTAATGGTGTTAAGGATTCTTCAACATCATGCAGATCAGACTTACTTGAAGACTAAATAGCCTGTTGGAAGATTCAAACAGTTGCTCATTACTTTTGTGATATCTAAGGTGCCTCTGGTTGCATACCTATTCATGATCACTCTCAACACTGAACAGCTATATACCAGCACTTCTTTCATTCAACCCACTGATTCTGCTACTCTCAAATTGGTACTGATAGCTCTTAGTTTGAGGCACATATTACCATACCTTGTCAAAGATAGTAGATGTATACATCCCAACAAGGTCACTGGAGGTTAGAGTAGCATGTCTGAGCACTAAGAGGAAGCTCAAGATTAAGCAAATGCATGAGAAACCTCAGTATTTCTTGTGAAAAGATCTGAATTTTTGGGGAAACACTTCCGGGGGGGGTCCTCGGGGAGAAAGTTATTGGGGGAAAGTTACCGGGGGCAATAGAAGTGTTCGGGGGTGAGATTTATTGTTTTCCCATTTTGACACTCATAGAAACCATATGATGCTATTTACGAAAGCGAGGTAATGACTGTCCTGAACACTCAACTCCCTATTTTCTAATCGTTTCCGTAAACTCATCCTCGTCACTGTCTCATACCAGCCGTCCAACAGAAAACCATGGAAGAAGCTAGATGAAATCTTGTGCTCAAAACTGTTGTCAACCGGCCGTGCGCCACGGTGAATCTTCAAGTTTTGTCTCCCCCGAGGATTTTCGAGGTATGGAAGCAGAAGCGAGGAGAGTGTTGAGGAAGTGTGATGTGCAGCAGTGTTTGGAAGTTACACCGGTAGATGTCGACGGGGAGAGAGTTAGGTGGGATTTTGTGGAGAGGTATCGATTGAGGAGATTTTGAGCCTGAGGGGCTTTTTTTGTTACTGGGTATATGGTCCGCGTCCTGTATGGGGGAGGGGAGAGCTCACAGACAGTTTGTGGGTGTCATTCAAGCTATTTTTTGGATATTTGAGTCTCTCAAAAAGCCTCGTGTTGTTTAGAGTCATTTTTTGGGCTTCAACCAGTTTCTCACTTCCTCTCCGTCGTATTATAGTTATCTACTCGTTTTTTCTATCGTCTTACTTATCTCTGACTCGGACTAACAATTTCTTTAAACAGACTCATCTTTCTTGTTTTTAGAGCAAGGCTCGGTCAATCGTTGGGTTAGTGGGTGAAAATACAAGAGCAGCCTGCTGATGTACTATTTCTACTCTGTCGGTTCCGCAATGCCTCCCTCATCTTTCCACCCGTCAATCTTCAAGCTGGTCAAAACTTGATGCACTTTCTTTCAGACAGATTTTGACCTTCGGGGCAGTCGCTGCATTTGCCATTAGGTGGATCACCGATGTAAACTTGATTCGCGCCACAACACTAAAAAGACGTGTTAATACTTCGAGCGCAAATATTTCGACAAGACGTGAATGAGGCAAAAAAACTTACGACTCCGACTAGGGTAGTTTGATCGTAGATGATCAATTGGTTCTTGGCCGGGCAGCACAGGGTGCCTCCAGACTAAGAAGACCATGTTATCAGATATCTAGAGACAGAAATCCAGGAAATGATAATGTTGAAATCGGGCACGGTGCAGCTCACCTGTGTGAGTCCTTTCAACAGGATTCTACAGTATTCCGTATGACTCAGAGTACATACTCTTTTGCCAAGGTTATTACTAATTTACTCCACTTTATTACTGATACTTGTAGATACATGTAGAACATTCTAGATACTTAAGTAGGTATAAAAGCCAAATAAAAGTACCTGCTTGAGGCATCAGTTTGCCTCTAGCTAAAGCCAATTAACAACTCAGTTAGCAAGACAAACCTCAAGTTCTAACAGATGATACATACAGTATCGTGATATTTACGGTCAGGTCCATCTGCACAATCGACTATCATGCAGTAGAACTTCCCCCGGACTGGTCTCGAGGAGATCATAACCCGGTGGGCAATTAGGATTCTGGAGCAGTCCGTTTGCTGACTCGAGTGCAGAGAGAAGGAGAGCACCAGAGAGGAGGAGGTACTTTAAGCTGAGAAGAGACATGTTCGTGCTGGGTGAAGAATTGAGGGCGAGGCTGGGGGAGTATTTATACCATCTGGACTCACCAAGTATCGGGCCTTGAGTCCTCGAAAGGAACTTGCTCGGCCTTGGGCGTCTACACGTGAGCGCTAACAACGAACATTCGAAGACAACGGGGCGCTCAGAAACACCTCTATGCATTCTGTCTGTTAGGCAGAGGACATACAAATGCCTTGTAGAGCGGCAATAAGGTTTGAAACTCCGGGGCCCGGGATTTTCCCAATGAACTGAGACGCCGAACGACTTCCATGTAAGCTGGCCGCCACAGTAGGACGGCAGTATACACATAGGGATCCCACCAGATGATAGCCCCAAAGTATAGCTGTTGTGGTTTGAATATTAGAAACGGGAGGATCTGCAAGGAAGTGACCTGAGAGTTACCGCCGAAGCTTCAAGGCGTTGAAGCAGGCTCCGTGGAGAAACGACCAAAGTTCTGATTGGTCATACAGCCAGTACGCTCCAGGAACTCGGATGATCAGCTCACCAGCTCGACGTGCCAAGGGCATAACGGGATATGGGGCTGGAAGGCCTCACTTCTTGAGCGGCGCTGTCTTGAGGTTGTCTCTTCCTCCATCCAGAACCCACAGTGTGTACCTCCGAGGCCAGCGCTTCTTACGTATTTTCTGTCACAAAAGGTCGCCGCAGGTTCAGCTCTGGCGAGCTACGAAGACGCCGATAGTGATAATGGGGACATGGGCATCACTCCGTTCTGAACATGATAAATGAAGAATGGTCACTACCTTAATGAGTCGCACAGTTAATATTGTTGGCCGGAACGACCCAAAAACCATATTGATGTATCGAGCTTCTGCTCAGGGCCAAGATACATTTCCTGTACAAAACCGTACTGATGTTTGACTGTTTGTACGTTCTCACAAGAATTTCAAGAAAAGACAGATCCTTCCCGACCAATATCAATCAAGGCACCTCCTTCTCTGCCCTTACTGACATTCACCATAATTTGAACCCTCGATATTCGTTCCAGATCGGAATAGTGCAAAGATGCGGTATTGAACTCCTGCCACACTTTGTTCCAAGCTCCCTGTCTCCTGTCCTTCAAAGCGCCGTTTTCCAGCAGCACGACGGTCGGGTATCCGATATTAAGAGGACTGGCATCCGAAGTTGGCGGTTAATAATCCGGATTCAGCCATCTTATGTGCTACCCTTCCGAAATCTCAAATTTCAAAATGTCTTGTCGGACACGGACTGGCCTCGATAAACTGCACACACAGAAGGTACTCTTAACATCCCATTTTTGGAGAGTCTCAAGGGGATTCCATCGCCTGGGAGCAGTAGCGGTGACAGCATGCATACCGCGAAAGATGTGAGAACCTATAGTCATCAAACAGACGAACAACTGAATGTCTATGCAAATGGTTCGAGTGATGTTGAGTTCCCCCCGCGAAACTGACTGATCACACTGATCGTGGGTCCTTGAGACAGGTGCTAGCAGAAATCTGCACAATTCAACATGGCTCGTCAAGGTCAGGCTCTCCGGGGAGGCGCGCGAGCGCAATATTACCATCCAAGTAGATGAACACCTGTGCCGCTATTCACGTGGATGAGATTCATAATTTTTTAAGATTGATTTTTCATGTTCTCGTCGGGTTTACGCGGCCGACATACTAACCATATGATGTTGTCGTTTACGAAAGCCAGGTGATGAATTTCTGATGGCCCATCATGATGATCAGGGTGGGTAAAAATCCGGTGGATGCCGTGTACGGCTAGCGCTTTGACTCTATTCTTCCCGAAATCCCGTCTGGGATCGTTGTAATACATGTACGCAGAGTCAACAAAAATTTACATAGAAAAAGCTACAAAGGTTAATACGATTCAATTACATATTTGTACGTACTATACTTCAGTTCCACTAGCCCGTGAAATGATGATCAAGATATGTTTTTAAAAAAAACGCCGCCGCCCAAGGATCATCAAGACAATGATTGTTTGTTCGTCGCCTCAGAAACTTGACCGTGCTGTACTCTCATGTTCTGAGGGGCGACGTTGCCGTAATACACATCGAACGCATTAACCTTGGGAGTCGGGGGTGTTAAAGAGAAGAAGTTATAACCGGCAGTCTTCTTGAAATTCTTATCAAGCTTGGCTTCATGCACCTCGAACTTGAGCGGGGCAGTGTAGGAGTCCACGGTCTCTACATTGATAGGGGCTTTGCCTGATAGGTTGTCCTTGACCTAGAGAATTCCCAATCGTTCATTACCAGGATTCACGGTAATAGCATGAGAAGAAAAACCACTTACAGCAATAACAATCTCCGAGGTGAAGTTGGTGTTGTCCGCGTTCGAAAATAGTGTGCTACGAGTGACGTCGAACAGCACATCATCCTGTGGAATCACGTATCCCTTCCCGTCGTCATTATTGACTGTGGTCGTCTTGTGGCCGTCTTTCTCGTCGATTTCGAACCAAAACTTGCCAATAGATTTGGCAGGGTCGATATTATTGACGCTAAAGCTGTACTGGATGGCCGTCTTTCCGAAACCCTTACTAAATAGGGTAGAGCCCGTGATGGGTGTGAACTTGGTAGCCAGGACGGAACAGGACCGTTCTGAGCATCCTCCGCGTTTGTCGACCCAGACGAGCTTGACTTGTCTTTTGGGGTTGTCTTTAGGGTTCAAGAGCTAGAGAACACGGGTGTCAATATATTGATCAACGAAGGGAGGAATTGATATCTCACACGTAGAGTTGTGGACATCAACAGCTTGTCGGTATTCTTTGCTACGGAAAGCCGAGCTTCTCCCACTTTGTAATCCCATGGCTCAATCTCGTCGTCCGACAGAGTGACTCCTTTTGGTACAACATTGATCATTCTCGTAAAGAGATCAATACATGTCGTTCTGAACGCCTCCGGATCGGCGAGGCTGATGAGGTCTCAGGTCAGGCGGGATCCAAAACTGTAGTGGTACAACTTACCGTTGAACGGTGGCATTCTTGTCGCTGTTAAAGACTCGAATGTCAGAATTGGTGGTCGCATTTACGCCGACTACTAGAGGATTAAAAGTCGTTCCATCAAGATATTGGGTGATACTAAAAATTGGACGATCAGTAAGTCTGAGCAGGTGAAACGGAGATCTTACGTACATGCCATTATTGAACTGTGTAGTTTGATTATTGAAAAACTGGAATTGGCGCTCGTCCTGCATGACAGTGGGGAAGTCTTTTTTCGTTACACCGCCAAACGCATGACCACATGCAGTGAGGGCGATCATTTCTTCGTTGTTGAACCCTTGCCTTCTGAAAGACTCTTGAAGGTCGGTGAGGTTCAAAAACGGTTTTGGGGCGCCTAGGCCTCCGGCAGCAGTTGCATCGACACGACCAATCTTGTAAGGAAAGACTCCCGGCCCTCCACATTGTACAGAGGCAATGACGGCGCTTGCGGCAATCAGATCCGACACTAGGAAACACACAAATGAACAAATGGCCTGCGGTGATTGTAAGATCGGACTTACAGCTGATCAGACGAGAACCATAGCCCATAAAGTCCCTAAGAGTCCTGTCCAGACCTGCGTTCTGGAAAGACGATCAATCAAATCAGCTCTTGCTCCAGCCGCATAAGCCTCATACAAACCTCTGAACGGTCGAACTCGTAGAAAACGGAACTATCCAATCCCCCGGTTCCGTCGTCAATGTTATGTGTCGCTATGTCGTGAAATGCCTGAGAAACAGGTCGGGGCTTCAGTCGGGGGATTGTTGCGACCGAAGAAAATACAACACATACCATGCGGACCCATTGAGCTGCGACCGTCGAGTTATCTCTTTTTGCACAGTCGCGCACGGGGGTTTCGAAGTGAGTCTGCTCATAAAGAAGAGTATCGAATATCTCCAACTGACGGTTCGGCCAATGAAACATCTTCCCTTGCGCAAGAAGCGCAGCGGCGAACGCGAGGGGTGTCAGAATACGGTACATCTCGGATTCTGAAGGGGATGTGAAGAGGGGAGAAGGTTGTTAGCCTATGTTGTGAGAGAAAAGAAAATGGGAGGTTTATATAGATGAGAAGCACTCCTTTGCTAATTTGGAAAAACCTACTTACCTAAAATCACCGTACACACCAGAAAATTTCTACAGCAACAATGATAGATTGCTACTGAGACGACGGCTCAGAAAGTATAACCGCGCCCATACTGATTGAGTTGAATATGAGGCACGCGGTTTTGTTTTCACCGTAAGTATAAAGTGCAGGCAGAACGCTGTCTCGCTCCATCTAGAAGGTTTATGCAGTGTTCAGGAGAGAGACCGACTCGATAGTGGATCTGTGGTGTAGCCTCGCAGTTGGCTTCAAAATGTTAAAGCCAACGAACACCCAACTCGTGCCTATGGAGCACAAATAAGGGTTCGTTTTACCAACTGTCATGGTGTTACTTACAGTTCTGAAATGGAAGCCATGACGAAATTGAACGGAGCTCCTGATTCCCCCCCACCACAGATGACTTTGATAATCAACTTCTATCCCACTGTCGATGTTGTTGTTTTTTTCGGTCCACGAACACGTTCAGCTGAAGATCAGGGTGGCTTGATCTGCGTCAGATCACTAACTTGAAAAGGAGAAAAGGAGTGCTCACAAGTCACGATTGAATGAACAGCTGTCAGGGTCCGTCAAATACTATCAACTTGGGGCGCAACTTTGTTGGCGACCGCGCTTCTTGGGTCATGATCCGTGTGGTCGCAAGCTGGGCAGGTACAGAGATACTCGAAAAAAACATATGAAGGAAAAGCTCCTCTGGATGCAAAAAGAGCCCATTCAATTATCGCACGTGGGTCAATTGTTGAGAACTCTGCATGGCCGATGATATATGTGGCCTTCCATGTAATGGTGTACCGTACTGAAAAAAAGATTTCTGTGGGCGCATTCTAAGTGGTATTTACTTACGTTTTCTTGCCAGCTCATGACCGGCCTTGCCGGGTTGAGTTGGAGATGTATCATTGCATACAGAAGACGGGACGGCGGGAAACCGCGGATGGAGTTGAATACTACAAAGGCGGCTAATTCATCAGCGAATGACTAGAGTATCCATTGAAGGGACTGAAGGTAAACGAATTCTCCGAAACTTCGCAAGCTTTTATAGACGTGCTTCGGTCAATGTCGCCAGCGATGTCGATGAAAAAATTTCCCAGTCCGGAGATGGTACTCCCACAAGTCCGCACAGCCTTCATTTCCCCCGTCATCCAGGTACGAGTTTCATATTTTGAGGTAGTTTTGGATAGGTCTCGACTCCCGCCCTGGAATTTGCTGGCGAGTTCGTAGTGCTGTCGCTGCCAACCTTAAGACGATTTCTCCCACCACGACTATCGAGTTTGTGTTGGTAAATTTCAGCTTAAAAACACGAGAACATTGTCCTCTCGATTCCAGTTCCTTGGTCGCGTGGTCCCTGGGACACAACAGAATTGAAATGTATAACCACCCCCTTTCTCATCACATTGCCAAGGAGCTGCTCCACGGTCTTCTTCCGCATCTCCAAAAGCAGTTTACGAGCAACCGAGAAACTTAACTTATATGATATTGCCTGAGGCAACAATCAAGGCTGTTCGATCAAAATCATAATCATCATAAAAAACTGTCCGACGTCACGCGCACATTTGTTTTATCTGATGTCGGAATATCAGGGAAACTTTCGTTTTCGTCCTGTCGAATCTTTGAAGCAGTATTAGCGGCTGGATTAGGATACTAAGTACGCTAGAACCGGGTGGCGTCTTAAGTGATCTGAAAACAGCAATAAATCTTAGAAGGACCGCACGATTGAGCGGGGAAAGGCTGGAAATTTCCGAACGAGTTCCGATTGCAGGAAGAGATCCAGAGATACCAGCAGTCTTATTTGAAGCATAGAGAGCATGTGATGTAGCTTGAATCACTGAGGATGGTTCTGATGTCAAATACATGTTGTCCCCTGCACTGTATGCCCATGGGATCCAACCAGATTTGGTGTGACAAAGACAATGGAGAATAATGGTTTTTACTACATGTCAAACATGTCTTTTGGTAGTAAAGTACGTATGCTTA
This sequence comes from Marasmius fiardii PR-910, assembly GCA_014904975.1. Classification (NCBI taxonomy): domain Eukaryota; kingdom Fungi; phylum Basidiomycota; class Agaricomycetes; order Agaricales; family Marasmiaceae; genus Marasmius; species Marasmius fiardii. The sequence continues at coordinate 138,022 of MU127826.1, forward strand.
AGTTGTAGTGCAGGATCCAAATTAATGGGAACCAGTCACTGTTCAAATAATGAGGGATGCAGTGACCTGCTGACCTCGGACCCCAGCAATAAAGGTGGCGACATCACAACATTTGAATTTGTTGCCCAGATGCAGCACTACAGACAACCAGCTTTTTAATTTTACCATGCCTATCAAGCGACCGAGATGCCTTGTGCAGTGAGTTGCGAGTCTTGTGACATGGCTGGGTGTCGGAAATTGACCAAGGTCGTTGTCATGACCGGTTATTCGCTAGTGAAATAAGATACAACCTTCACACCTATCTTAAATCCACTCAAAGGGTTTGTGATAGTGTAGTCAATGTAGATAAGTAAACAAATGGGAATAAAAATAGAGGCCCTGAACGCTTACCACTTCCCAAAATCTCTGCCATCTGGCCCGAGTTCCCTGAGAATCAAAGGTTTCTTCTACATGAGAGGACTGGCCTTTCTCATTCGTGTATCCAACCTTGAGCATTATCTCTATTCTTGACACACTTAATGAATTAGGATCTTGTTGAGAACAAGCTAGGTCAAGTTAGTTTCTTATCTGTAAGTCCAATACTGTGGTACTAACTACTTCCATTTAGATTCATGTGTACCCAATTGCTTGTACCCAAAGCCTGAACGATATAGTTCAGCCAAATTGCTTGGATAAGTTTTCAGTCACTTGCAGGACAACCTTTCAAGTCAAGTGGCAGCTCCTGAGGTTTGAAGGGAATGAGTCATGGACAGTAGCTCAATGAATCAAGGTGATTCCCGGGGGGGGTCATATTTTGGGATTGAAAGAGCACCTGCCAAAAGGAAAGCTGAAGGTTTAATAGTGAACCTAGTGCCCCACAAACTTGGAGTATTGGAAAAATTTCCAAGTGTTGTCTCCAATAGAGAACACATCTACAATCCATACAAGGACTGATTCAAGACCATGTAGGTCAAATGTAGTTGGAGGTTGGGCAGAAAAAAACTCACTTAGGCTCATATTAACTGTTGTCAAGAAATACATATTTCCAGTGAGGTCATTCCAGGTTAGAGTACCATGTAGATCACTGAGATGAAGCTCAAGGTTGTGGTAAAAATAGAAAGCCGGCTTGTGATGCCGCCAGCTTTGTTGGTGGGTCCGAGGCCAGCAGGTTACTGCATCCCTCATTGTTTGAACAGTGACTGGTTCTCAGTAATTTGGATTCTACACTACATACCTCACTACAAAAACACTTTTGACATAAAGTAAAAACTATTCCCTATTGTCTTTGTGACACTAATGTCACACCAAATCTGGTTGAATCCCATGGACATACAACACAGGGGACAATGTGTACATGTCATCAAAACTGTCCCGGTGTAATGACAGTAACGCTAAGTACCCAATATAAACCGAATTTGCCACGTCCTGAACAGAGGACAAAGATAACATGGCTATATAAGAACTGGTGTGAGCCCCGAGCAGCCAGTTAAAGCAGTACACTGTTATATGAAGCGTCTAATATCAACAGACTACTGATAGGCTTCAAATGCTATCATAGTTCATGGGTATATAAGATGATTACTCTTCAGACTAAGAGCTATGGGATAGTCCGAAACATGTAGGACCTTCTATATGCTGTCCAAGAGTTAGCGTGCCATTATAGAACAAGCTACAGACCTGGGTAGACGTTCTATAAGGTTATATAA
>MU127826.1:147751-306573 GCA_014904975.1 Marasmius fiardii PR-910
AGAGCAGTATGGCCTGCAGAGACAGCCTTATCAGAAGGGTGCCCATGCAGTAGAGGATCTTGACCTGATGTGGTGAAGCACCGGAAGTGAACACACACACAGAGACTGGAGCAGAGGCTTGACAGTCGATAACTAGTCCCAATGACAAAGATGATCAATACAGCCTGGTATCCTACAGAGTACAAATATGCACCTAGTCCCAATGACAAAGAGGTCAAGATGGGGGACTAGGTGACAAGTCATCCTATATATACTACCTGGCATGTGACCTATGATGTCGTGACCTGGTATCATGCAGAAACTGGTAGAACATCATGGAAGGTAACGGAAAGCAGTGGAATAAAGATAGAATCAAGAGATGAAACCAGGGATGATGTTGTGTATCGTAGTGAAAGGAAAAGAGATCATATGAAGATAGATGAAAATAGTACACACTTCATGACAGAAAGCTGCCATTGAAAAGATAAAGCTGAACAAATAGTGCTGTTATACAGTTAGGTTCCAGTTCGAACCGGTCCTGACCTGGTCCGACCATTTTTGGGAGGAAGCCAGTCCAGTTCCGGTTCTTGGTAGTTTCAGCTTTGAGCCAGTTCCGTCAGCAGTTCCAACTTATATATGATATTTACACAGCTGGCTGTGAATATGATTTGGAGCTAAAATAGTAGCCTGGAAATATAATGCTATATCTTTCCCAATACAAAAAGCAACTCAAATTCTGCTGGGAAATAGATCACAAACCAGCAAGATATTTGGGCAATTTATTGCTTCTAAAAACAGTAAATATCTGGCTGTAAAACACACTGCATATATTCAAAAATCCAGATATCCATAGAGTCCAAAAGGGCAAAATATTTGGAAGCATCCAGGAACTACTCTAGCATCCTAAATATGCTAAGTGTTCAGAGGGACATTTATTTTGAATATTTCTAATCCCTGTTAAGATATTTCGTCTATTTCAGTAATGCCTGTTTGAGTGCAACCACAGCAGGTAACACTTACAACAAAAATTTGGAATATTTTGAACCAGGATCAGAAATATCCAAAATGGATAACTGTCCAAACATTTACCATGTTGGAGTATTTCCTGAATGTCTCCAAATATTTTGCCATTTTGGACTCTATAGATATCTGGATTTTTGAATATATGCAGTGTGTTTTACAGCCAAATATTTACTGTTTTTAGAAGCAATAAATTGCCCAAATATCTTGCTGGTTTGTGATCTATTTCCCAGCAGAATTTGAGTTGCTCATTGTATTGGGAAAAGTATAGCATCATATTTCCAGGCTACTATTTTAGTTCCAAATAGTATTCACAGCCAGCCGTGTAATTAGGAGGTTCAAGTGTATGAAAATGGGTAAATTGAGTCTATTTTGATCATTCACAGTGAAACGTACCTTCTTCAAGCTGTTATTCCCTCACCCATCCTCTTCTGTGTCCCTCAGTATGGTTTTATACACTCGGCAACCCGGCTTGCTGAATGATCCGGATTGATGAACACAGTTACCGAGGCTACAAATTGCCATACGGGCACCCAACACCGTCAAGTAGGCCAGGAATGGTGCTAGTGGTGCACAATCAGCACGCGACATTATTCCGATGGCTCGATCATTTGGTGAGTCTCGCGGCGCTGACTTCGACTCTGTCTAGAATTCTGATTCTTTCCCCCTTCCCCTTCTCTAGGTATGGCCCTTGCGCCCTGGGGCGTCTTAGGTCAAGGGAAATTCCTCTCTAAAACCGAGGTTAAACGTCGTCAAGAGTCGGGAGAGGGTGGCAGAACAATAACATCAGAAAATTGGGAACCAAAGGAAGATGAAATACTTATCTCTCGTGCTTTGGAGAAGGTTGCCAATGAAGTCGGCGCAAAGAGTCTTACCGCAGGTTCAGATTTCAATAATAACACTATGTTACCCACTCATCTTCTTATCGCCCACAGTCGCCATTGCGTACGTTATGCAGAAGACGCCATACGTTTTCCCGATTATCGGAGGGCGTAAAGTGGAACATTTAGTTGCCAACTTGGAAGCTTTAGAGATTGAGCTCTCGGATGAGCAGATCAAGTATCTCGAGAGCATTGTCCCGTTCCAAGCTGGTTTTCCTTCCAACTTCATTGCAAGTATTGTTCTTCAAGGTATTTTTTTAATTTATCGGGCTGACCTCTGTTCGCTTTTTCAATAGGGCGATGGAACTACAGCACCCTGGGTTGTTTTTGAACGCGTTGAGCTTCCAGAAAATGCCACCAACCAAGGCTCTTCAACCAGTGAAAAAGAATTGATCGACTTGGGGAAGCATATGAAGGAAGGCCTTCGAGCGGGAGGGGATAGAGTAATCGAAAAAGGAGATCCTTCATGGGAAGTAAATTATCTGGCCCGTAATAGAATTGATCAAAAAATACATGCACCTGCACCAAATAGGTTTTAGAGAAAATTGACTTTAGCTACTTCCCGACCAGATTCCCTTTGCATTCACTGATACTAATTATTGGCACATTATCCATTTCTCCAGACCTGGTCCTGGCTTGCAACATCTCACACCCCAGGCGATAGCGGTGCTTACCTTCTCATGGTTGTAGTATCACAATCTTCTAGACAGGTGGGGTCATCCTGTCCTTTGCCTGAAAGCATGAAAAAACTAGACCAGACTCAAAATAGGCAGACTGGGCTCTGAGCTACTGGAAATGTCGCCGCAGGAGCCGTTTGGTGCGAAGTTTCTGTAGTATGTTTCGTATTCAAGCTCAATGACTGCAGGATCAACAACGTGTTTAGTTTCAATGAAGTACATAATCATGCAGTGTCAAACTGAATCCTTCACTGCATAGATAGATACATGTGAATAAATATTCCCCTCGAGGGTCTCAACAGCCTTCCAGGATCAAATGGTAATTACTGGTAGAATCAGCTCCCACCAGAGTCATTATCATTCTTGACCTTCATATCCTCAAGCCCATCATATCGCGTCGTTACTGTAAAAAATGAATGTGAAATGAAATGAGTGGAGGGTGTCCTTATACAATACGACCAGGTGATCTCTAGAGAAACGAGTCAGCCCTGAATATAAATAGCCACTTGAGCTGCTTTATGTCTTACCGGAGACAGTGGGGGCAAAAGGTCTCCTTCTTTGGAAACACTGGGCTCTGACCAAACCGACTGCTGAATTTTGACCTCCATCATACCTGCACTTGCAGTCTGCCTCCTGGCATCAGGAGCATTAAAGCTAAGACTATGTTCATGTGTTGCCAACTGGGAAATGGTAGACCTTCCATCGATAATCCTTATTCTGCGGTTAAGAATGACTAGGAAATTGTTGGAGTAGATCTTTCCAAGTATGTCAATTAATATGTTGCAGTAGGCCTTTGTGGGGAAAGCGAAGGTCAATGCCATAGTGAGAATGGCAACCACAGCTAGGAGAAAATAGTCAGTGTTAAGGGCAATTGAATCAAGCTGGGAAGATTAATATCTCACTGGTGAGGGCCCCTATAAGTTCACATGCAGAGATCTTTGTTAGGTCCAGATAAGGTGATCTTGAAATCAAAAGCTTACCTGTCTCAACAGTCAACCAAATTATTTTTGAAACAGCATCATCAGTCACAGGATTAAGACCAGATTTTCTCCTCCGAGAGAGCTGTGTATTGCCATAAGTTCCTGAAAGGATAAACCTCATAGCAACTAGGAATGAGCTCACAATTGTAACCATGGATGTTGCAATAAGAACATCACAAGCTGCACTGATAGATAGCCAAACCTGTAGTTAAAGATGTTAGACAATCAAAAAGAGTTGAGGAAGCAAAAATGTTACATACAGTCACTTCAACCCGTGTATTGAGAGCATTGGTTGCCAGAGTGTTGAATTTGCTGAGTTTGCCCCGAATACCACTTGCAATGCCAGCTGCACCTCCGGCAAGAGCCAACTACAAGGTCAAGGGTTAGATTTAACTTCCAGATGAGAGACATATTGTGGACTAACAATGGCAACTGCTATTCCTAAGACTCTGGATTTGGACAAACTTGCAATCCGATAAGCAAAGAACATTTGAACAATGGCACCATCTATAGAATTGGGAGGATGGGCAAGTTGGTAACAGGAGTACTGAAGAATTCATGTGCGTACTGATAGCGTTTATAATGAAAACCGAGAGCCAGAGATTCTCCAGATGAGGAAATATGCTGGTATCAGCAAAGTGTGTCCCAAACTTGAAGAAGGCATCTCGGGTGATGAGAACAGTTTGAACAATATCCAAGGCCAACAGGACATAAACAACTAATTTCATGGAAAGTTTGTCTTTTGGGAATGCCAGATAATATAGGACTGTTTAATCAAACTTGAATTTCTCAGGCTCTAAGGAAACAGTGAAACAGAAGACTCACAGACTTGAACACATAGGGTGCCAAAAAGCCCCCAGTTGAGGAAGTATCCTACAATCTGATTGACGAGGTGAGTGTTGCTTATTCAGTGAACAAAATTGCAAGCTGTAGTTTCCTACATGATATCCAGCACTGTTAATTCAAATCCAAGTGTCATTGGGCAGTGAGAACCAAAAAAGCAATGTGGCAATCCAAGAACTTACGTCTCGGGAGGTGGAGGCGCGTCTCTTCCAGAAATCATCCTTGAACAAAGGAAAGGTGGAGTGGGGAATCGGACCACATTGATTATTGAGAGCTCGGTCTATTTAATACTGTCCAGTTGAGTAACAGCTTCATGTTACAGACTCATATGATCTGGTGAACAGAAGTGACAGTCGAACCCACTCATTTTCCGGAAACATAGCTCTTCCCGATGTAAGTTCTATTCAGAGGTTGTCAATGATCCTTTAAATTACCGCAACCGAAAAAAAGGTACAGCTTCCCCTGATTCGAGATGATCATTTTCGTCCTTTTTAGCTAGCTGTGGGGTATTTTTGGGCCTCAGTGGTTCGCGATAGGAACTAACTCTGACCAGAATACTGTGTGTCCGTGAAGACTTCGGGTCCACTGAAAGTGGCGTAAAGGCCTTTGCGCAGATTTAAACTGCATTTACCTCAAAAAAGAGGAAGCGCTCGAGGACATCGCACTGCTTGGGAGTTGGAACTTATAACTGGGTCATAGGGAGAACAAGGGATTCAATTTAGTACAATTCAGCTGGATCATAAGGCGATTTCAATTCGTTGGCCTCTCCTTACTCATGCAATCTTCAGTCCTATAGTTCTCCCGGTCCAGAGACGCTGTTCAGCCGTTGGAGTACTTCTCCCGACGTCCTGTCAATCACTTGTGGCCGCCTTGATCAACAAATGCGACGCCGACAACCGTGTTTTTTCTTTCGATGTTAATTTCGATTGCGGAGTTTTCTGATCGAGCTTCTGACCTAAAAGAGAGCAAAGCAGTTCATTCATCTTTGGAGTCCAACTTGAAGCAGATTTGAGGCCTTTAGCTATCTTATGTATGGATGTCTGGAGAGACTGGACGCTGGGACACGAACCTCATGGAGACCGATGTCAAGTACGGGGAGGGTTGGCAGGTGTTGAACGTTGGAACGTTGATATCAGGACTGACATTGGGCCCTACGGCGAGCGTCTAAGTTAATCACTATATGATGATTTTCATTTCGAGTTGTCCCAGGCCGTTGATCGGTCGGACATAGTGGTGTTGATCGGTCTTCCAACATGTTGGGAAAAAGCAAAAAAAAAAAAAGCGATACTATTCTTTCCCGATCATTCACCTCGTCTGTTCGAGTCCCTACGCCACCCAGCTATGTCCCTCAAATTCTTGCGTTTGTCCTCTTCTTACGAGTCCTCAGCCAAATTTCCTCGTCGTACTGAATATCTCTCATATTCCATGTGCTCGTCCCGCTTCAAATTAAAGTTGACACTAGATCATTCAGACACGCCATCAACAGTCCATCTCTTCTCGAAGGATCATCCCCTGATTCACGGTGGCTATATACTTCTTCCAAGGTTCCAAGCTCAACTTTCCACTCCTGGAACTGAGTTTTCATCTCCTGTCCAAGGAGAAAACGTTCTTGAAGGCCGATAAATCGTCCTACAACGTCATACGGAGAACGTCATTTCAATGTAGCTCCTACAACAGATGAGTCCGATCAGAAAGCGGAGGAGGGCTATTGAATACCCTGCAGAATACCCCACACTTGGGGCATCATTAGGAATGTTACCACAACAAAAAAAGTCGACGAAACTATTGAACCGCCGAGGAGGTCAGGATGTCGCTGGCACGATATTCCGGATATCTCAGGAGTTCTCCTCCTCCGCTGTTATCGCTCACCCAGTTAGTAAGCCTAGATGACCGCACAGCCCATATGCTCTCTTCTACTAGCTTCTCTGACAATAGCTACGGTCATTATTCACGAGCGGGAGCCGATAACACAGATATCCGTTTGCGCATTTCCCCCGAGCCAAAATAACACCACTACGATTCTCTGTCCTCATTAGCAGATGAGTCGTCGTCTGGTTTGACTATTCGCGATGTTTAACTTCAACAAACGATCCGTGCCGTTGATACCAGATATGCTTTGAACACTGACGCGGACGTGCGGTCTTGAAGCGCCTTTCCTCGTCAAATCGATCATTACGCTCGCCCATCCTGACCGCCAAATATAGATTTCAAGGGGAACTTCCCTCGTTCCCGACTTGAATGAGTGGAAGACCGTTTCTCTCTTTCGAGTATACGAGTTCAGCTAAAGAATACATTGATTGAATTTACCGGTCTGACGGGGCGAGAAGCCCATATTCTGCTAGGACTCGTCTAGGATGTCAAAGTCCTTGAGAGGGGATTTAGTCGGAAGGACAGTGGAAGCACGAGCTTCAATCTTGAAAGATAAAATTTGAGGAAAAGGGTCGGTGTCGGTATTCGCGCTTTGTCAAGAACAGGTGGATCAAAGTCCTTGACTCGTTGCGTCAAATGATCATGCTTTCACTGCTGCCGCGCATGTAGTGTCCGCCAGCGTCATAGACAATAAGAAGCAAAAATTGGGATAGAATCTTGTACCAAAAACTGAACGAGTGATGGTGGGGTGGCCACAGTTCAACGTCAAGGCCGTTCAGAATCAATCTGATATCTTGGACCGTTCTTGCTGGGTCGGGCTACGCATTACTGGAATAGAGCTGTATTACTTCAATTTGTAACAGAGAGGGATAAAATCTGCCCTAAATAACAGATCTCACGAAGACTTTCTAGGAACGGGATGGCCAGGTCATGTTGCTTGTGGCCCTGTTAGTCTCGGGCTGTATTTGTGTGATCGTCAGCCCAATGAATGGCCCCAATCGAGGGCGACGGCGGGGGCAGAATGACCACTGGATGTGGCGGGTATTTTTGCCACTCCAAACTGGTAGCTCGAGTGAACACCAATTCGAGCTCTCCATGAACCACGACAGGGCAATGGTCGGCTGGGTGTGAGTGATTATGGACGTCGAAACGCAGGTGTTAGCTTTGGTCTATTTGGTGAGGCCCGTGACCGGTTAGTTGTAATGCCACGTGCAGCCGAGTGACGTAATTTCACTTTCACTCGCGTCGTTTCCCCTCCTTGAACCTGAACCAACACCTGCGATGTCGCTCTCGATGTCGCTCTCAGAACTAGTATCAGAGTACGTCTCCGTTCCCCAGGCGCGCCATATATATGACTGTGAGTTTTTCTACAGTTGGCTCTACACTGATAATCAACTAACAACTCTACGCTTGGACGTGTAATTGCAACCTCAGCTGCCCGGAAGTACTTCATCTTTATCTCCATAATCTCTGGTATTGCATGCTTCAAGATTAATGCCCCATTTGGTCGGTTTTCTGGTGGACGTGGATGGGGGTATTTCAACGGTGCGTCGAGTTTTTCCAGCCACATTCCCCAGAAAGCTGACATTTTCCTCGCTTTATCCCCTCAAAGGAAAAACTGCGTGGATGTTCATGGAAATTTTTTCTCCAATCTGCTGTACCCTCTCCTTCCTCGCAGCACCACTCTCGATGCCCGTGCTTACTCCGACTTCTCAACTTCCCCTTTATCCCGGCCAGAAAATCCTTTACGCGCTTTTCATCATTCATTACGCCAACCGCGCCATAATCAGCCCATTGAGAGCCCCATCTCGCTCAAAAGCCCACATAGTCGTTACCCTTGGTGGCATTGTGTTCAACCTCTTCAACGGCACTCTCATAGGCTCATACCTTAATAGCCCACAGGCCAGGATATGGCTCGCAGGAAAAGAGAAACAATGGTGGTGGTGGGCCGCTATCGGTCTGTGGGCATTCGGTTTTGTGGGGAATATCGTGCACGACGAGATTCTGCTTAACCTCCGACGCAAAAACAAAGGGCAAAACGATAAGAAAAACGATGATCCGAAGCCAGGACAACCAAAACAGCAAGGAGAGCATTACGCTATCCCTTATGGCCTTCTCTACAAGTACATCACGTTCCCCAACTACTTTTGCGAATGGCTCGAGTGGCTTGGATTTGCGATTGCTGCCTCGCCTGTTCCCATCACCCTTAACGCAATACCACACATCACTGCCAATCTACCTAATTATATCCTTTCCCTTCCGGTCATCTTACGAGACTTCATTCAGACACCTCCGATGTTCTTCATGCGCCATTTCACTCCACCTTGGATATTCCTCCTCAACGAGGTTCTTGTGATGTTTCCCCGTGCGTATAAGGGACATCTCTGGTACAAGAAGAAGTTTGGTGATGCGTATCCAAGGGAAAGGAAAATCGTGGTGCCTGGGTTGCTTTAACCGTAACGGAATGCGAAGGTTTTGGATGACGACTTTACATGATACAGTTCGATTGTTTTGATACCAGTTCCCTGCCACCCATCGATTATCGCTGCGGCTACATCAGTGCCTCATACAAAAAACCTTGGGTTTGCTTATTGTGGATTATTGGAGGTGAAAGGCTGAGGAGGGTGACTGGCTTCCGCTAAATGTTGCTGGAAAGGCCAAGACAGTAGATAGCTTCATGGAACTGTAATACATGTACCGTTTGAGTGCACGCTGCGGCGAGACTTAGACGTCAGACTCTACGAGACCACTTCGGAGGCTAAAGAACTTCCCGAAATTGCCTTAAATTCCGGCAGCATGAAGCTGAATCAAACCTGTCAGATTAACTCGCTCCGAGTCGAGCCCTTGCAGCTTGATTCGGAAATTCAATGTGAACCTATCATGCATCATGTTTTGGATTCAACAGGCCACCAGAAGGGACCGAAAAGGACAGACAATCATTGCATTGCTACCATTTACCCTTCTGTGCTTCCATAACTATAACCGTAAGTAATATATTCGTTCACTAATTTATGCCGTCATTCCAGGTGGTATGAAAAAGAGAACGTCAGACATGAAAAAAACCTTCCGACATCTCCCACCAAGACACCGTGTCCTTTCCTGACTCATCTCCCTTTGAAGTTTCGCCCCGAGATTGAAAAAGGGGAGGTACACGAAGAAGTTTTTTGATACCCCAGCCGCTTGTTCGCGCGTTCGAGCTCTCTACCTCCTGTTTCCGTTGCTCTAAAAACAGTTCGAGGTCGGAATCACTAGTACAGGAGTCGGATGTAAAATGGTGAATGTCTTTCGGAGTCGGTAGTTGATGGCAATCCAAAATCCCATTATCGTTGCCAGCATCTCTGATTTTATGATCATCCCGACCTACAACTTGTCTATTATATCAAACCTCGCGTTTCCAAACAACGGATACCCACTCACCAGCGTCATTACCTGTTCTCCCCATTCCGACGCTTTCAGCAGAATCTGAACCACAGCTCTCTGCAGCGTTCGCGTCACCCTCATTTATCACTTCAGCCGTATCCTCACCATCGGCGATCACATCTAAAATCGGTAGCCCTAGTGAACGAGCAAAATCCGTAGTAGAGGGATCGAATCCTCTGAGTTCTTGATACTTTCGGAGACAATCATATGCTTCCTCTGACCAATGTTGGAACGTCAGTTCCTCATCCACCGTAATCCCGGGCAGCCCCATCTCCTTTTGTTCCTCTAGTGAAATGACTGATTGGCCAGAGGAGTCCCGGGACCAGTATACTGAGAAATTGAAGACCCGAGGGGTGGTGCCAATCTGTCCGTCTGAGATGAGCGGCCGCAGCAAGAGATAATACGCAGTGTCTTCTCTAATCGCGAAATATGGAGATGAGAATCGTAAAATAAACCTGACTTCCATTAAGAATCCTAATTTGATAGAGTAGAACCCTCAGTCCGAAGTAGAAGAGAACTTGTCTTCCCACAAATCGTGAAACGTACCGTAGTTCTTCCACTCCGAACGGGGAATGCGTAGTTTGTCAAATACACTGCATGATTGTGAAAGCCATGTTATTGAGGGCAGTTCTAGTCGTTTCAGGTCGGAATAAAACTTGGTTTCGAAGCCTGAATAGTCGAACGAAACGAGCGTGGGGAAATGAAAGCTTCAACCGTGCATTGAATTATATTTTTCTTCGTGATAGTTTTCATGGAAAACTTACCATACAGATCGATCATCCAGCCAGTATGTGTAAAGATGGTCTCCGGCCGCGTAATGAGTGTATACATGTGTGGGGCCGGAGTCCATAAAGGGACCATTGGGGGGAAACATTGAAACCACATGGTTAGCGAGGTCCTCGTTCCGTGCCTCTCTGTGATGACCAGGTGAGAATACAACGGCAGGACGCTTAGATCTCGCTTGTGCGTCGCAGCTTTCGAGTATTTCGTATAGGTTTCTCCACTGGTAATGACAGCAATTCAGAAAAGAACTGTCAGAGAACGACTCAAGAATTCCTCTCCAGAGAAGCTCGGTGTCATTGAATTTGTTGATTGGTAAAGGATTCATCGGGAGTTTGAGATGCTGTACATCACGTTTGGCGAAGTAAATGCGGTGGCCTGTGTCTAGCCCAGGTATACCATAGGAAAGCTTTCCGTTTGAGTGTACCCAGATCTCCTCCTGGTATACAATAACGCCTTTCAAATCCCACAACTGTAATGAAATGAATGAAGATATCGACTTGAAGCCTTCGATGAAAGATACTCACCGAGTAGAATTTCGGAGCCAAATGAAAAGTCAGAGGTGCAGGTCCACGTTCCAGCACATGACATAAAGGGAGAGCGACTATTTCTTGGATTCAGCTGCCATAAATGTAGATCAAGTCTGGAAAGACACTCACAATCCGAGAAAATTAGAGCAGGGAATGTCTCGGATTGATTATACCCAAAAAGCTGCATAGTGTGAATGTCCCTGTCGATGACCTGAAATTGGCTCTTGAGATTACTGAGCAAGGAGTTACGCGTACTTTATCCTGCAAAAACGTCGGAAATCTTCCGAAAAGACCTGAATGGCCAAATAATGAGCGCGATTCGATCCATCAAAACGGGGCCATACTTTCCTCGCACTGCGGCCGCAGTAAGAAACCCTTATAAACCGAGCCTCAGGGTGCTCATTGGAGATAGAGACGACATGGATAACTCTTCTATCCTCCGGAGTATCAAGCACCTCCTCCGATTCACTTCGAACAGGTGCCTCGCATATCTCTTCAAGCAGCCTAACTCGGCCTGTTTGTACTTGAACGTACTGAACAGCCCCCTTTCAGATTTATCTTGATGAAAGCACGGTAGAGAAATCTAATCTTACTTCGTCTTCAATCGCCCATTTTTTGTCCTGTCTACAGGGAAATTGAATATAATTGTTAATCTGATTCCTTCCGACTGTGCTGAAATTTCCGTTAGAGATGCATGTCGAGACGGCACCCGAGAAGTACGAGGATTTTTCGGACCCAGACATGCCGACCGAGAAAGGGAAGGGCGTAGAACTACTGTCAAAGGGGGAAGGTGATGGGCAGAACGTAACTCGTCGAGGGCGTGTTTCCTGCCTCATGTAGTCACATGATGGTCAGTCTTGGACTCTGCTTTTACAATTAAAATGGCACCCCCGGAAACGAGTTGCTATCTGTCCATCACCTTCCTGATAACAGTTAAGCACCATATCCTCCCTTGCTTTGTCAATTTTATGTCCGATTCCGAGGAAGTGTCATACTTCTCCGGTGCTGTCTCAACAGCGACCTAGACCTTCAACACTGTTGAAAGGGATCAGATTAACAATATTATTCATGGAATACTGCTCTAGACAGCAAAAAAATGGTCAATTGAAGATGAAGGTAAACCCAACTTTGCGCCTTGTTAACAGTTGACATTGGTAGAGGTCAAGTCAGGTTGCTTGAAAAGATCCAGTGAGACAATTCTCCTTATACAGGGGAGGTGTATCACCTGGAGGATAAGAGAGTCATCCATGTCATCTCAATCCCTAGCCAGCACCCTGAAGCTGAATCTATAAGTTTCTTATCATGGGCTAAAATGCTAAGAAATCAAGTCTGTCTCTTGCCCTGGAGTGCTGTTCTGTTGTTACAGTTCAATGCGTGGAATTGAGTATGATCTCCACATTACAGAGATATACATATAATGCAGCTTCAGTCTCAATCAATCTGAAGAGTTACCTGGCCTGAAGTTCTCAGATGGTAAATGTTCCTGTCATTCTGTAATGCATGTAATGTAGCATTGTCTATACTTGGGAGACAGATCTCGGATATGTTACAGACCTGTGTCATGAACCCATTATCTTTGTATTATCCTCATTCCACTACAGCTCAAGATCTTTGGTTTTGAAGAACAACTCAGTTTGGGTCCATTATGAAAAGACTTTCCACTGGTATTGATGGGTCAGGTTGGTATCTTGCTGCCATGCCCATGATGCCCTCCAGCGGTTCTGAGCCTTTTAAGTTGAGGGATGGAGCTGCTCTTGAGAAACAGAGTACACAGACCTTCTCTAACCAATTTCCCTTGGTTTTCTGCTTGTCTGAATGGAGGGTGAAATAACCCTAGTGGGGTATCAAGCATCTGATAGGTGCTGGAATACCCAGGAGCAAGATGCTTTTCTCTCTTTTTGCTCATACTCAGTCCTGGTCCCATGTCCAAGTACCAGAACATATCCAAGGAGATCATTTTCAATAAGTCTTGTATACTCACTGATATTCTTTGACTGGGTTGTTTGTGCTGCATATACTTGTAAGTGGGACCATTCAGCAGATCTCACAAGATGGATAGATGGATTCCAGTGACTCTATCCCAGATATGCCCCTTATAAGGCTGCTACATAAATCAATGCATGGATCAGGCTTCAACTTGGCCATGTGCATTTCCACCTTATTGGAGTTTTTACTTTTCTCTTGAATTCTCCTGCAGATTAGTTCAAAATACAAATCTGGCCTCACAAGCATGGCTTGCACAATTATAAAGCATATTTAAGCTGCTGCAGGATCCCTTGCTCAGAGTGAGAGCAATAGAGATGTCTAACCATCTTGGTAACAGACCTTATTTTCTATTTTCATTTACATTTTGCTGAAATATGTTAAGGGTACATTATCAGAGCTGACTTGCGTGTCAGCTTGTGCAGACCAAATTGTCCGAAAGACAATAGCCTACACTGTTTATTCACTTAGCATATGGTAGATGGGCCACCTGGCTGGACCAAGATCATAGGTTGCTGGATTGGAGAATATCACCCATATACCTTCACTGTTCCATACTGGACTGTGACTTATGATTGCACACTTATTGATATTCATGTTACTCTTCTCTTTGAATCAAATCCATTTAGATGTCTGTATCTAAGTGCTACATTGGAGGAGACGACGTGACAAAGTTCAAGTGGAAGTACAGGAGGTTTTATACAAGTAATCGTCCTTTCATCAGTAATTGGGGTAAATAAATTTCCGTACTTTTTATTGACTTTTTTACGGATTTTTTCGCCTATTTTGGCCAATATGCCGTCATATTCCCTGAAATAGCAGATGTCGGTGGCCATGTCTAAATAACCACTAATAGCCGACGTCAAACGTGTTGTCAACGACGCCAACGGCAACTCTCGCACTTTCTCACCATTGGCACCGGGCTTTAGGTTCCCAAAGTGCTTGATAATAACGGTGAGTTCCCTTCTTTCATTCTCTACCATCCGCTAAAAACAGTGAAAAATGTAAAAATGTCTGAAAAGTCCATAATTTTTTGACCCAATTACTCATGTTCTAGTCCATGCAGAGTCCCAATACACAATATGATAGGTTCTCCTTGAGTCAATTTGCATTGAGCTGTTTTGTGAGTTGTAGATCTTGTACTTGTTTATCAAAGGTCAAGCTAATGTCTCAGAGGAAAAAAGCAAGGGCTGTAACTGAAGGGGGAATGAATCAATGAAGAATGTCAAAGGTGCCGCATGGACCTGCGTTTCGGTTGCCCTATCTCTTCTGCAACAATATGATCAAATTCCTCCATGCTCAGCAATGATCAAAATGCCACCACGGCCATTTCTGAGATAGGCCTCTACAAAGAACTGAGAGGATGAGATTGAATCAAGATTGGTCCGCTAAGATACTGTCAGGATAGTTTTGGCGGCCAACTTCTCGAGTAATCTTGGCTACCCGATCCGGTAGGTCACTGTCCCGACAACGCCGTCCTGAACTAGATAACGAGGAACCCTAGATAACGAGGAACCCAGTAGAGCTGGCTACTGGAGTCCGTAGCACTTATTCTGATGGGAAGCCACTTAGAATGCCTCTGGTTGAATTACGGGTTTGAAGAACATCGGAACGAAAGAGGGAACGACGGGATTTG
The DNA here is from genome assembly GCA_014904975.1 of Marasmius fiardii PR-910. Lineage (NCBI taxonomy): Eukaryota > Fungi > Basidiomycota > Agaricomycetes > Agaricales > Marasmiaceae > Marasmius > Marasmius fiardii. The sequence goes on from MU127826.1 coordinate 162,350, forward strand.
TTGAGACTCGGAAAGGTTGCGGGAGCGTTTTGCCTCCAGGGACGTGTCTCCAATAATTGCCTCTAGACTCTTCAGCCCCTTTGCCCTTTTTTGGATGCAGGAGGGAGAATTAGAGATTTAAACGACGTGATTAGTCCTCGGAGGGTCAAAGTCGGTACTTCTCTCATGGTGGAGACCATCCTTGTCGGACTCACACCACAACAGTCCCTAAGTTTTGTGGAGATTCCCGAGTTCTATTATGTAATTCACCGGCATCTTCAAGTCGACATCCGTCCGTCATGGAACGCTTAAACCGTGATGTACGGTATCAGTGAGAATAATTTTCCTGAATGATACCTACATAATCAGATCATCTTCTTTCAGACACTGCCTTAGTTAGACCACGGGCACACACGGCCATAACAGATCCCCTGCTGTTCCCTTCTACACCTTGGCTGCATCCACCTGCGATCGCCGTACAAAGAGGCTATGTAAAGTTTTCAAGGTATGTTCTGCAGCGACCCGTTCAGCGGTTTCCCAAAAAATTTTAACTTCAAGATGGGTAACCAGTGGAAGAATGTCGACGCTATAATACCAAACGGGCTGTATCTGGGAAAATGAGTTGGCGTACATATTCTATCCATGTAAACTATTTTCTCATTCCAAACTGCCTCTTTCAAGCGACGGCTCGTTCAACTCATTCGTCGGCAGAACCGTCGAGTAACACACATGATTTCCGTTTGTTCAGGTCCAGTACCTGCTGACTTCCCGAGTCAGGAATACGAAGAAGTTGACTATGCGGATCTTTTGATCTGGCTTCTATCTGCTGTACAGTTCATTTATGAAGCCATAAGAAGTGATGTTGTCGTGCTCATACAATTGCGCGGAAGGTCTTTCTCGGAGTGCTGCTATTGTTGCTGCTTATAGTGAGTTAATGTCCCAAACCCACCTTGGAAGTTGTTTTGATCAATAACTCTTTTGGAGATGCGGTCTAGAAGTGTCAACACTATCCAAGCCATGGATATCATAAGAAGAAGTATGTCCCCCTCATTGTGTCAATTTGTCGGCAGGTCGCACCCGTCGACTTATGCGCTCTGAATTTGTTTGGTTCAGATATGCAGTCTGCCTCTCCATTTTGAGACCACCAGCAAAGAAAGAGAGGTGATTAATATCAATAATAGGGTAACATATTGCCCTGGTCAAACTGAATCATGAAATTATCATACATCTCAAATTATACCCAGTTCTCTCTGTGTATCTATATACTTTCCTGATGGTTTGATAGCATCTATTGCCTCTTGATAACTTTCTCTACAATATTCAATTTCACATCCTTCTCAACTTCTTCAGTCAGGGTTTTGCCACGGGCTTTTCACATTTCTTCACCTGAGTCCTCCTGGAATCAACAAATTCTCTTGAGAAATCAGTAAAATTTTGGGTGAAGTAGATATAGCTCCAGGTGTTTGGTGGGCCTTATAATGGATGAAATGACAAGTGGTAGATCAAGAAAAGCTTCTTGTAAATTTGGATCAACTGCTACAGCATCCAAACAGTAATTTATGATAAGTGTATATGCTTTGGCACAAGAGCCTGTTCACTTGGGGCTCTGAGTTTTTGGAGGGAAATTTCCAGAATAACATCTTGCACTGAATCTCCCATCCAATGTCAAATTGATCATCTAGCTGATATAGCCACCTTCCATTGTTCAAGGAATTAGATAGCAGATAACCTTTGTCAGAGAACCAGTAGATATGGACCCATCACCAGTAGGTAAACATCAAGAATTGTGGAGAATTGCACGTCATGTCCAGATCACACAGTGTAACATTTGAATTATGAATCTTTATTTGCACTATCTTTCCTCATGAAAGAATCCCACCTTTGATGAGAAGTTGAGGTTAAGGCTTGCACGGGTTGTTCTCTGTGTTCCAATTTCTGCTTGTTGGGACTGTTGCTCACTTTGCTGATAAGAGGATAAGCAACACAGGTTGAAATACATACTACCTGAGAAAATGACCATTATGAACAGTGATGAAAAGACCGTTGTCAACCAATGGAACTGGTATGGCTAATGAATTGACAAATTATTAAAGATGGGATTCCGAGTTCCAGACGACACCTAATGTAACTGTTCCAAGTACACTCCTCTCTCTCTCTCTGTGGTACACTAAGAAACATTTTTGGAAGACAGAGCCATACATGGTTATAAGCCTGGGCTTGGTGACAGACTTTCCCGTTTACAGTTGCACTTATTTGACAATTCACGTTACTCTTATCTTTGAGACAAATCTATTTAGTAAGAGTCACTAGTATGTCTGTATTCAAGAGCTGTAGTGGAAGGGATGACCCGAAAAAGCTCAAGTGGCTTGAAGTACAGGAGAGTAAAAATGGTATTGACACAATAGATCATAGTCCTTGCCAGGTCCGTGCCGGGCCCCCAATACACAACACGATAGGTTCCTCTTGAGGCAATTGCTGCCAGTACTTGAGGCAGATGATAGGCTACATTCAAAATCTGATAGATCTGACTCATGTACTTGGTTGGTGAATTATGGATCGTTGGAGACTGCTGTGCCCATGTTGATATTCCCAAGTGGGGCTCTCGTAAGTCGGTTTATGTTCAGAAGAATAATCTGATATCCCTGAGGACCATAGCATAAGGTCAGTTGTGGGGGTGCCAGGTGTACAAATGACTCACACAGAATGACTCTAGAAAAATAGAAGCCATGAATAGAGGATAGCAGAGCATTCGTGGGTTTGTAGACCCGCGAAGCGATACTTCCGCTACCAGTTCGACTACGGGATGACTACATGAAACAAGGGCTGAGGATCATCACGGTCCCAAGCGGAAGAAGATGACCTACCGAATAGTAGGAAGAACGCCCATGTTCCATCTCATCAAAAGTTTGACAAGAGGAATGTTTGCCCAGCTGATTATGAACCTTATAGAGTGTTGATAAGAATAGGACGGTTTAAGATGCGATGGAAGCGCCTCCGTATATGAGAAGACTGGGCGGAACGCCCACGATTGTACATTGAACCGGATTCCAGGGGCAGCGAGTGCCAGACCGACGCGCGTTCCGGCGATCTTGAGCAGAGTGACAAATTGTTGTAGCCGAAGTAAAGGGCATATACTGTAAGGAGGAGACGTAGGACGTATGATACCGAAAGCTATCAGGATTCCTGGGGAGAACAACGACGGTGGCGTCCTAGTCTAAAGATTTGACCTCGCATGTATGGTGACACCAAGATCCAACTTGGAAAACGAGATGATTTAAAAGGGTGCCTCTCTCACACTGCCGCACGAACGGGCGTCGGAGCTGATGGCGAATAGTGACCGCCCCACTGGGTCAGCACGTTTTCTCCCTTTGTTGTGAATTTACGGACAAGTCCGAAAATCGATATGATAGGCGCGGACTTTTGATCCTTTGATAATTCTGTAAATAAGAGCAGATGCTATCACGTCGGCTAATCTCGGCACTGATAACCGGGCAGGAACAAATCGGGGGCGACCTGCCTGCCGCCGTCATTCCGGTACGTCACCGTCCCCTACTGTCCCCTGCCAACACTAGTCCGAACTAGATGAACAGGAACCTCAACCTGGTAGAGTTGGCTTCTGAAGTCTGCAGCACTGGTTCTGGTGGGTGACCACTCAATATGCCTCCAGTTCTATAAACTCATAGTATCACGGGCTCATGCGGAGGAATGAGGGAAAGATTATCGGACTGGTGAGATTCGAAGGTTGCGGGACTCGGGAGCAATGTCGTTTGATCTCTTTTTGGTTAGGGACGACCTGAGTAAGTAAGATGAAACGCGCCTCAAGAAATTGCCTTTTCCAGCTGAAAGCTTCCAGTCAGCAGCGCCCTTTCTCTTTATGGACGCAGGGCTTGTAGATTTACGCGGACTGAAAGTCCTTGGTGTGTTGAAGCTGCTGTACGGTACTTTGTATGTTTTCTCTTATTCTGAATGGTCATTTAGGGTACGGGGTTGTGTCTCTAGATTATCCTCTCACCAACAGAATTGAACGTCGGGCTACCAATCCAGCGTTGGAGTAGGGCGACATGGTTTATACCCGATCTCGTGACTTCACAGTTCCCGTGACGCTGCATCGAGAATAAGAACCATTCTGACAAGAGGTGCATTCAAATTCATTCCGGCAAATCACAGATAATGACACCGAAGGGATCTAAATATTCATACGTAACTTTTCTCAAGGCTATTAAGAACCACTATTTTTGTGGAGACGTTCCCGGGTAGTGGTGTCATAACGAATATGCCCCTCCGACATGCTTTCGACATCCGTCTTGGTCTTGGACAGTACCGGGGGTGTACAGGTATCAGTGGTAGCATTTCTCCCTGAACCTCCGGCAGAAACTCTGACCTTGACCACACCGCCATAACAGATCCTCTATCCCCTCAGCGGTCCCCCTCCTCTCCATGGCTTCATCCCGCCGGTTACTCCCTTTACCGAATGAGAGTTTCATCGTTGAAATAATTGCGATCGCCGTGATACAAGAAGGCCAGAGTTTCGAGGTATGTTCTGCAGCGACCCGTTCAACAATCTCGTTCTAACTTCAAGATGGGTAACCAGTGGAAAAATGTCGACGCTATAATACCAAACAAGCTGTATCTGGGAAAGTGAGTTGGCGTACATATTCTATCCATATCAACTTTTTTTCTCATTCCAAACTGTCTCCTTCTAGCATCAAAGCGGCTCGTTCAACTCGTTCGTTGGCAGAACGTCGAGTGACACACATGGTTTCCGTTTGTTCAGATCCAGTACCTGCTGAACTCCCCGAGTCAGGAATACATCATATGCGAGTTCCTGTCGAAGATGTTGACTATGCGGATCTTTTGATCTGGCTTCCATCTGCTGTACGGTTCATTCACGAAGCCATAAGAAGTGGTGGTACTGTCCTCGTACATTGCGTGGAAGGTCTTTCTCGGAGTGCTGCTGTCATTGCTGCTTACAGTATGTTGTTTCCCCAACATCCACCCTGGAAATCGTTTCGATCGAGGATCTTTTTGTTTTATTAGTAATGTGGTCTAGCAGGGTCAATGCTACCCAAGCCATCGATACCATAAGGAGAGGTATGTCTCCTCGTTGCGAGGCTTTGATTTCCTATGAGAATTGACCGATACTCTCGACAGTCCGATATCAGATTTGGATAAACGCAGGCTTCCAAGAACAACTCGTCCTTTTCGAGCTCTGTGAATACAACCCCTCTCCATCCAATGGCATTTACGTTGGTTGGAGATCAAAACTGGAACGTCGTCTTGCCTCAAGTGGACTTCAATAAGTCCGTTGTACGACGACCAGATTCCCGTTTTCTCCTTCGTCCTTGATACATCTTCACATCGGAAGACAATATTCCCTATAGACATGCTTTTTTTAACGGGTGTATCTTTACTTTGAGCACTTTGAGTAGTTATTTTTAGACATTGCAACTTCACATCGAAAACTGATACACCTTATATACACGCTTTCTCTACGGGTGTATCTTTACTTTGTGTACATTGAGTATTTATTACTTAGATATTACAACTGGCTTGCACAGTCTGCCTCCTTCTTGTGAGCTCCCAGCAAATAAAAAAGCAATAGTCTAGAGGTGATGAAGATATGTTGCCCTGGTCAAAGCACTGTGGCTGATTTGTGAAACTATTTTTCACACCTGGGTATTACTCAAATCCTACCCAATCCCCTCTGTCCATCTGAACAATATGACATTTTTGCATGAGCCTTTCATGCAATGTCAGGATGGCCAATTCGGCTGATATAGCCACCTTCTGAAATCAACAGACAGTGGCCGGTGAAAGAAGTTCCAGTGAGCTTCTGGTAGCCTTTGTCAAACGTTTGACTTGCTCCATGGGATATAGCTGATCCAACAAGGTAAGTACATTTCATACAGCTTGTATTTTACCAGGAAAAAGATGAAAACAATCCAGCTTCCAACGTTTTCATGCTTACAGGCCACTGCCTGTACGGGATCTGTATTATTTAGAAGCGTGGAGAATAGATATGGTGGGTAATTATCATTATCAACCCCTTGATGCAGTGGCCCAATTATTATTGGGCAGCCCACAACACCCTGTTATGATTCGGAAGCCCAGAAAGGGAGGTGCAGCCTGCAGGTGGTCCAGTAATAACAGGGAGGGATGGCTCTGCCGGTTCCTATCGTTGAAATCTGGCATGGTGCAGCTCACCTGTGCGAGTCCTTTCAACAGGATTCTACAGTATTCCGTATGACTCAGAGTACATACTCTTTTGCCAAGGTTATTACTAATTTACTCCACTTTATTACTGATACTTGTAGATACATGTAGAACATTCTAGATACTTAAGTAGGTATAAAAGCTAAATAAAAGTACCTGCTTGAGGCATTGGTTTGCCTCTAGCTAAAGCCAATTAACAACTCAGTTAGCGAGACAAACCTCAAATTCTAACACCTATAATTATTGTACATCGACTCCTCTGAGATGCTTACAGCCTTTCTGAAAACTCCAGATAACAATTGGATATGAAATGGCATAGAAACAACTTGAAAAGTTGGGCTACTCACAGGAACCCTCAGAACTACCAAAGATTGTTAATTCCTTTTGCTAAAAACATATGGTTGATAGAAATAATTTCAAGAGAGATATAATCCCATATACTGTTCAAGAAGCCAGGTGGCAAATGGTGACCTTACTGTGGAAGTGACAGAGAACCAGTAAATGTGTAGATTGATAATTTCAAGCGGCATCGAGCAGGAATTTGTAGATGTCAAGCCCAGATATTATTTTTATTCGCATATAGTGACACCTCAGATCATAGGGCAGTATAATGTCCGTGAGGAGATGCAGTTTTCACGGTGTAGTATGCCTAACCGGGTACTCCAATCCGCCACACGATCCTGGCAGGAACCTGACCGTTACAAGCGCAACTCATTGGTGAGCGGCACGTTCTCACACATTTGACTTGTCCTTCAACTTTGTAACACGATTCTCTTCAAATTCCTCGAGTTTGATTTCTGATATCCAATCCTCATAGCGTAACGTGAATAGGAACCCCTTAGAATGGGAACGATCCTTGCCTGTAGCCATATCAGATTCCAGAAAGAGGACGGTAAAACACACATAGGCCCATCACGCCTCATAATATCGGAAGCAGCCTTCCTGCTCTGGAAAATGAGGAACCAGAAACAAGGCACCGACATCTAGAACGGAAACGGAGAACAGATGGACGTACATAATCAAGAATCGACTACACGTCGATTGGCTCATGACAGACAAAGGAAAATATAGAAAAAAAGCATTGCATAAGCCCGAGACATGAAAAGGCATAACGGTTGAGCTAATAGACAACCTCCGCACGGCAACCCCACAGGCGGAGGCTGGGGTTTTAGTGGGTATGGGATGACGCGTCAGCTGAGGACACCCGGAGCTGCTCCTGCCTGGATCCAAATGGCGCTGAGATGTCTGTCCGAGTCCCACACTTTGCGCGTAACGGCGTTTCTCCAGGTGGTTCCAAAATTCTGCGAGGTTCAAGTCCCTTGCACCCTAGCGGAGGGCATAAGCACCGACCGTATGTCGGCCCAACTGCCTGCAGCGGGAACAGTCTGTGTTTGCGGCCCTCGTCAATTGACAAATGCTCCACAAAAAAAAAAGAAAAGTGAGTTTTCTCCCAATTTAGGTAGTTCTGAATCCACAAACTCGGCCACCGTCTTGCAGCCAATTTTGTCATGAGGATGACGCGATCTCATTCCCGATCTACTTAGAGAGGAAAGTTTACTTGCCTTATCGGGTTTCGGCAAATTCCTGGCTGAGGATTTGCTTCCGTTTTACAGGCCTAATTTCTCCCGAGCTTTGCCTCGCTTCTCTCACCTCCCTCCACCGTCTTCTTCTCGCTTTTCCCCACTTTTTTTTCGACAACACAAGCGCACATTTAAAAAATGTCCGAATTAACTTCCGTAAGCCTGGTTCCTTCCTTCGCGTTGCATACACAACTCACGTTCGCCCAGCTCCAACTCGCACACCGCATCAACTCTGAAGGAACCGATGACTCGCCTTTTGGTTCTGCACTCAACACGCCTGCAGATGAACGACCACCAATTTTGGATTTCGACAAGGCGTTCAATGAGAGGCTCGTTGGCGTTGACGTTATCAGCGATGGGCGGGAGATTATAAGGAAAGAGCTAGGGCTGGTCAACGATACCTCGATTTCGAGTTTGGATCTCAATCACAGCTGCAAGGTCGACGATGACGATCATTTCAATGTCGCTGGAAAGGGCGGGGTAGCTCGTTACCGTGACGAGGTGGCGAGTTTGGAGAAGGGTCATGGCGAAGAGGTATGACTTTTCGGTTATTGCAAAAGGCGAGATTTCACTTACGAACCCCTCCTTCTCCTCGACGGCGCAGCTTTCGACTTCGAATTCACCGACATCTACTGCAGAAGAAGCTGAAAACGATGAACATGAAGATGGTGTGGTCGCGATCTCGCCCTTGTTGGTACGTGCGCTGTTTTTCTTTTCAAGTCTGGACTAAGACCCAATGCGTAGACTTTAACCACACTTGCAGGAATCGGAAACGCTGGAAACGCTTTAATTTCCGAACGTACTCCACCGGTTTATTGGTCCATGTCCGCACCCGAAGGCGAGAATCCCAAAACTCCTGAACGAGCTAAGGATATCGTCTCGCCCTTATTGACTTCCAAATCCCCGTACTCTAATCCGAAAAGCGTTTCGACGGAGAACGAGTTGTCAGAATTCATGTTTACGGCGGACGTTGAGACGCCAATGATGGAGCCCTCATCTAGTGCGGTTTCTTCTTCCCCCGAGGTTGATTTTGGGAGGCATCAGAGGGGGTCGGTGAGTCGTTCTTTCTTTTTTTTCCTTCAAGAGTTGTTTGGTCTGAGACAAGCCTCGTTTCGTAGAGCTTCTATAATCTTCCCAATGATCCGATCTGTATTTCTCCCTCGGCGTCGTCAGTTTCTGTTGCTAGACGGGTCAGTACTGTGTTTTTTAATGGGAGTTCACTGACGGGTCATTTCTCAGCTAATGGAGTGCGTTTCGACATCTGCGTCATTGGATGGACTTATGGTGGCTCTCAAAGCTGTGGATGATACTCAAGTAGAGACTTCGGATGGAAATGCGAATCCGGATTCTAATACTCAAGTTGAAACGAAGGTCGATCAAGGCCCTGAACCCAAACCCGAATCCGAGCAACGTCAATCCTTCATCTCAAGTTCAAGCGACACCCGCAACGTCGACACCCCTCAACGCACCATTGATATCTCGACTCTTGTTTTGCCCGCTCAAGTTCTCTGTTTCCTTCCCTGGTGTATCGCTGTTGGCTGTGCCCTTTTGGTTTTCCCGAAACATCTAGAGCAGTTAGTTTTTAGTTCTGGGTATTACTTTCCCTCTTCGGCGACGATTTTTTCTTCTCTCGGCTCGAACCAAGCTTCAGCTCCATCAAGAACTGGCACTCCTACTCGTACCTCCGGCTCTCTCTCTCCAAAAGGGATCCACCGCTTCGCTCATCTAGCCGAATACACCCTACCCCACATTTCCATCTTCTTCGGTTTTCTCTTCATGCTGCTATACGTCAACCCCCCATTGGGATTGGGAGTTTGTGCAGTTTTGGTAGGACAAGGGGTGATTGCGTGGAAAGATTTTAGAGAGGAAGACGTGGTTGATGTTGCGTTGGGTGACGATGATAGGAGTAGTGTTTATTGGATTTTAAAGAGGTATGTCGTTGGGGACTCGTGTTGGGAGTTTAGTGTTGAGGATTGCGGGAGGATTTGTATGGTTCGTGGGGGGGAAGAGTATTTTTCGTTTGGAGAGGTGGATGAGAGTGAGGGTGAGGGTGAGGGTGAGGAGTAGATGGTGATGTGTTGTTTTTTTTTCAATTTCTTTCCGTTTTGTTTGTTTTTGTTCCCTTCTTCGTTACTTGTACGTTCTTGAAAGTATGAAAGCGCCGTGGCTAGTTTTTGTCTCTCTGGAAGCTTTATGTGTGCCAGTGTATAGTTTGTGTGTCTTCAGGTGGCTTGATTCTGGACTGCCTGAAAAAGCGAGGGTGGGAGGGGAACCTGCTCTATAAACAAGTTGTATGCATACTATTGAGTGATGCGGGCATTGTCACTTTTCCAGAAATAAAGAAAACCAAGAATAAAGAACACTAGGTATTGACGAATGTCCCTTTTTGTTGTTCCATTTTTTCTCACCACACCCATCTTTGTGTTGGTTTAATTGCAAAGTCCGGAAATTAGGAAAGGGGAGAAGGTTGGGTCAAAAACCGGATAAAGGAGGGCTCTGTTACCTACCATGTGCGATAGTAACTCACCTGTGATGGCTACGTACATATATGGTAGCTTTTCAGCTTTTATTTTCCTACACGTCTATCTCAGCAGAAATGGATTGTAGCCCGTCAGCAAGCAACTTGGTATAATGCATAGATTTCCTCCATTGTTTCGTCGATTCGAGTTAATATCTCCCTATCTTGCTATTTGACGCGTCAAGTTATAGATGATCGAAGGCCCTTCCGGCATCTGTACACGGTATTTCCAAACAACGCCGGTAAGTAGGGGACTGTATCTTTTAATTTTTGAAAGCTTTGTGATATTTCATCGCTGCCCTTTCACAAGAAAAGGCTTATAGAAGAGTGTTACGAGTTTGTGCATACGGGAGAGTTATGAACCAGACGGGATTCGTACAACTGACAGTCGTATGCAATGCTGGCCTCCTCCAGGAATTGGACAACTGCCCCTCTGCTGGTGTCTCTCTGTCAGGAACAGAAAAATCCTCTGGTGATATTGAATTTCAGCAATTTTCGGACAAGTCTCAGCTTTCGGGGCAAATGTTCTCTTGTCTATATAGGCCATTAACGTCCTTCCTCAATTGTCTCCGTCAAGCTTGATTATTGTAGATGTCCTTATATATAAGTGCAAATTCTGGACTATACGACGAGATGATCGAGAGGTGATGGAACTTTCGGACCTTATTTTCAGTATCTGCGGTCCGGGGATTTTTTTTTGGTACTGCTTGAACTTACCTGCGCATTTGTTATGCACAATGTTTTGGAAGGGGAAGCTGTTGATTGGTTCATATTTTGACTCTCTAACAGACAGTGTTGGTCATGACACTTTCAATCAGTTTGTTGATCTACTGTCTTAAGATCTGGTCCTATAGTCAAAGGGAGAAAAACTACCATGACCTGTCACTTGGCAGTTAGCCACATTTATTCTATAGTATGGAGTGGGCAGCAAGGGAAGCTTGAGATATAATAGCCAAAGAGGTGATGATGAGAGTGAGAGACTTAGTGAAGAACATTGTTCGAAGAATGAAGTAACCTAGAACGCAAGACGGAGTTAATAGTAGTTTGGGAAATCTTAATCAAAGTAGCCTCACCTTTATATTATTCAGGCCTTAGAGGGATTAGGTGGGAGGTGGCATACTTGCACTCGAGTATCTAAATAAGTAAGAACCATGTTGACCATATTTCAATCACTCTGGAGGTCAAAGAAGGGTGAGTTACAAAATGGGTGAGGGATGAGCTAGCTAGCATGCTCACAGCATATGAAGAGGAGTATGGAATGTTATTGCAATGTATTGAGACCAAGGTTTTAGGATGATAATCATGGAGTTTGTGTTGAGGAAGCCATGCTACCTGTTGAGTTCAGGTGTGGTCAAAGTATAGCATATGCCATTGCACCAGAAGCTTTATTCTTGGCACCAGCAGCTACAAAATTGAGTGGCAAGAATGGAGAACTTGATGGAGATCGAGGAAAATATGCAGATGATGCTATGTGGCCCCAAGATGCTGTCAGGCTAATTGTACTGGGATCCCTAAAATCCTAGTTCAAATGTATTGAGATTCAAAAATTGTCATCATCAAGTGAATTTGATCCTGCAGGGAATGAGTTGTTGGTTTCACATTCAAACAAACTAATGTTGTGATGTTGGGAGCAGCTTAAGCATGTTGAGTGTTTCATTTCAGTGACAACGGCTACTCAACAAGTCTGCATCATCAATAACTATGATCACCACTATTAACCTCATTGTCAACATCAATTCCTTCAAACAGTCAGCCTGAAGTGTATGAGTCACAACCATTGCGAGTTTTTGCCTCAAACAATGTTGAGATCTTAGAAAGAGCTAAAAATCTGGTATCTGTGAAACATGGTTTTCTATACAGGCCTTCAAGTAATGACACCACATCAATCAGGCTCTCCTATGAATTGACCGAAGTGTAGCACAACCAGGTCTTGATATAATCCATTGATAGATTGCATTTGTTTCCCTGCGATGTTTCAGTTTCTGCTGGTAACCAGCAGATAAAGTCCATATGACATGGGGATATCTGATTGAGCCTGTTGAACATCCTAGCATATGGATCATGATCTTTCTCTCATCGGGATTAATGTTATGTCATTGATGGATGACATGGATATTGTTGCTAAGCTTCCAGATCCAGATGAGAAATGCAGCATATTTATATATAGGTACAACGGAGTTGAGTCTACTAAACAGCTTGAGAAGAGGCAATTTTGGTTGACTCAGATGTAACAATGAGATGGATTAGATGGTGGACAGTTGATGATGAGAAGGCATCACGATAACCAGTTTCAGATGTTCAAAAGCCCTTTTGACCTTATAAATAGCTAACTATGTTATGAAACATTATCCAACCTTCCTCTATTCTGCTCAACCACAATCCCGTCACAAGCACTCTATCTTAGAAATGTCCTCCACAGATAACCATGAAGCTATACCAGCACAGTTTCTGAGTGCTACAGTCATAATCACTTATCCAATTTCTACACTCTCTGTAATTGTCCTTTATTCAAAAATCAAATTCCAGTATGCTAAATAAACATTTTCATAGGCATTGTTTTTTGTATATGGTATGTATATTCACTTTTAGCTCATTGTTGTCATTCACAGCTACTCCAAATACAGGAATCTACTGCGCTGTATTTGGATTATCAATCCATGTACTCTTTTGTCATAATAGCTCTGCACACAAGTTATACAAGGGATGCACTATAGCTCTTTTTATACTGGCAACCATCTACACTGCTGTTGACACTTGGGGAATTTGCCAGCAAACCCTTCTTGCCTTCAATGCTGCAACAGCAAAGGATTATACTCCTTATCTCCAATATGGCCATGGAGGTAATGGAAAAACTGCTTGCATGTATGTAAAGACTGTTATCATACCTTGTATTCACTCATAGCTAATTCTCTATACCAGTGCCATCCTGAGTATTACTTCCACCCTGATGAAGTAACTATATAATGCTCATTGCTGGGGACTTCTGCAGTTGACTCTTGATTTTCATTGTAGCTCAATAGCTGACACAATGCTTGTGTGTTTCCTGTTTAGTATCAAGACAGTCACATTGAAAGCTTCCAGATTCATCGCTGTTATATTATCTTCAATTCCCACAAGTTTATCCTGTATCCACTGATTTCCATTGCATTCATCTTAAATGGTTGTGCCACATTTATCCCAGTCCTCTCCACTATTCCATTATATTGAATTCTACAAGCAGGTATTGATTTTGGGTGTGGTGTTGTTGCCCAAGCAATTGGACAAAGCAACTCTTTAACACATTCCAATGCATATCTTCTACAGAAGTCAACATTAGTTGACTCAGGAGCATTAATTGGTATTGTTGTTTTTCAGATTTTATTGACATCTCTGACTGGTGGGTCCAATTACTTTCTGGATTACAAAATGTAAATTGTTATTTTGTCAATGAAGCAGGAAGAATTTGGTGGATAACATCTGAAGCAAGAAAGCTGGGAGCAAGGTCAACACACTCAAGATTCAACAATATTATGGCTATTATGTATGCTCATGTACCTGATCTGTCTACAATCTTCATACTAATCTGGAAAGTTGCAAACCAGTATTGAATCAGCAATGCTGTATGCAGGTTCTCTGTTGACCACAGTGATACTGGGTCATATAGTATGGAATCCTACTAGTGTTGATGTTGTACCATTTGACTTTGGAGCTGTTTCAAGCCTAGTGTCTGTAAGTACTCCCTAAATCTGTTTATATGTATATAATTGTGATCTATCCTTTCAGGGACTTGCTCCTACAATGGTTATTGCTCGGGTGGCATATGGGAAATCTGTGGACAGTGTTCAGCAGGAAGTGTTAACATTCCGTATTGCTGAGGTCCAGGCTAGTCAACAGAGATCTATTGCCACAAGGCATGCCACTATTGACCTCTACACACAGTCTCAGAACATTATTGATGACTTGCGAGAAGGAGGAGACCTACAAGCTATTGAAGAGTTAGATGCAGATAAAATGGTCTAGGTTATGCACTATGCTTAATGAGCTTCAGCTATTTGGCTCCCCTACTTCTATGCTTCCTTGCTTCCCTATAACCATCTGGTAACATGTTTTTCATTGACTATGCAGTTTTGGGTTTTTTTCTTATTTATTGGTTTTTGAGATATTTATCTGTTTTTGATGGAATATGAGGCAAACACAAACAAAAACTATACTGGCATTTCATCCTAACTTGTAAGTGTTGTAACTGTTGTTCACTTTGCTGATAAGATGAGCTTAGTTCTCCAAAAGGCAAACACCCAGATTGAAATACACCAAATGAACTGGTCATGGCTGTTGATCACTTTATAACTTTGTCAAAAAACTGTGAGCCTTGATATTATCTGTTAATTTGGAGTGAGTTCTTGTTGTGAGGTGATTGGCTGAAAGTTGGGAGAGGTGCGACAGATCTGCCTTTGAAATCAGTTCTTGAAACTATACGCCCAAGAGTACACTGTATAAACACATGCTGGCTCTCTATCGGGACTTATTGGATGTGGATCTACAATAGCTGTAGTTTAGAGCAGTTTTATGAACCAGAAGTTAATTAGATTATCCTAGCCTTTGAGGAGCTGGAAACCCCCTTGTATGAGAATGCTATGGAATAGCATTCTCGATTGCTCTCTTTAGCTAAATCAATATTCAATACTGGAGCTGACTACAAGACCCGCTGTCTGTGTACCATGTTTCTAAGCACTGGGAGAAGGCTCAAGCTCAAGATGTGCCGAGTGGCAGGTGACTGGGGTGGACAGCGAGTAATTACCGCCCAGAGCGTTAGGTATTTACCAGTTCGCCTTTATTTATCCCGTCACAGTTCACAAGGTGTCTCCTACGCTCGCAGATTACATCGACAAAACATCCTCCAAAGGGTTACTCTAATCGCGAGTGAGTTCTTCCCGGAAATACACTACCTTCTACTCCTCGCGAATCAGACGCCACAGTTTTTCTAAAGCCGCCGGCAAGAGCTGATATCCGAGATGTCCGAGTCTGGAATCCGACGCGCAAATTCTGGTTTTTAAACCCACAAAGCGAAGCTTCAGTGATGAAGGGCGATTGAGGCTCCTGCATAGATGAAGAGACTGGATGGAACGGTTAACACCGTGCAACGGTTCGTCCAGTTGGATTCCGTGGAGAGCGAGGGTTAGGCCTACGCGCATTCCGGCGATTTCGAGGACGTAACAGAGATGGACAAGTATTTGAACTCGTTAGTTTGAAAAGTATAGGGCGTGTGCTGTGTGAGTCAGACGGGAATTCGGAAGTATGTGTGATTTCTGCATTGTTCCTTTAGATAACCTGAAAACATACCTCGAGAAAGAAGGACAAAGTCACAGGACATGATGATACACACGGATATAACTCCTTGATAAACCTGGTTTATTGAGTAAGTAACGGACGGGGTTGGGGGAAGGGTTGAATAAGCTCTAGAGAACTAACCTGTGATATCAAGCAGTCATGGGGGGTAAATTGAAAAAAGGGTGAGCTCCGTTCCGACAAAAAGTAGAGGTCTGTAGATTTCGAGTCGTTAACAATGGCCATCACTCTTCAGCGATGACAGAGCTAACGATTACACTCATTTGGAGCAGGGGACGTACCGCACGAAGAAAAAATTGACTTTCGTGAACGTCCAGTCTCTCCTGTTCCAAACACCGGTTTTTCAGCTCGAAGTCCTCAGGAGTCCTTGACACTTCAAAACGACTACGTACGGCCAATAACTGGTTGCAATTGGTTATTTTGTGGCAAATTAAGTTAAAAACTTCCTTAAAACTTCCCTTAAATGTGAAAAAATCGCTTAAAACCGCTTAAAAGATTGTCAAAAGGCTAAGGCCTGGGGTAAATTTGCGATAAGCTCAAGCTGTGTTTCTGAAGGTTACTTTTGAGCTTCGAGCCATTCATTGGATTATTGTCACTTACCTCTTCGGCCCGTCAAATGTTAAGCATATGTCGTAGAGAAGGAAAGCAAGTGCCGCGACTGCAGAAAAAGGAAAAGATATCAACGGAAAAAACCTCGGATTGGATCAAGGCAACGTAATCGAGTACAACGAACCTGTGCTTCTGTTAACAATTTGAGCACCTAACGCTGTCTCTGCTGCACTGAACAACGGCGATACGTCTGCAGCTGGTGGTTCTTGAGACACCATCTCGGTCAGGTTCATGGTTTCAAACATGAACGCCGACTATCTGGATGGGTTGTACTGACCTAAAGCGGAATTTCTCGCTGCTTTAAGTACCTAGATGGAGAAGTATTAAAACGTAAGACATACTGGAGGCCTCCACAGAAAGCCCTGTACAGCGTCCAACTGTCGAACACCCTAGGATGGCTCAGTGTCGATTATCGCTGGCTTCCTGCGACTCTTGATTTGCGAATGATTTAGGCGCATTACGGTCGACACAAGGCCGACTATACCAGAGAATCGCGACCAAGGACCTCTACTAGCAAGCATGCTCTTTTGACTTTGCATGTTTATGATCACTTGAGCCCTCACAACTATTTTGTCAAGTTACTGATGCAACTATAAGTCGGAAATAAAATAGAAGAGATCAGCAGATAGATTTAGGATAACGAATAATTCAACTTCATGGGTGGTGGCCGTCATTCATGGCGGTCACCACGACGAGCCAATGGTGAGTACCGCCCGTTTGAAAGTTCACCTGTGTCGATTTTATCTTCGTAAATACCCATTGCCATGTTTGCTAGAACCGGCAGGGGCACTGGGCGGTATGATTTTAGTAGATCATATCGTTACGAACAGTGAGCGCCCGACGTTGTGATAACAATAAACTGAATACTCTGTCCTAAAAGCGAAGATCTTTTGCTGTGCGTCACCTATTAGTATTTACGCTGGCCTGAACGTGTTCAGCGTGACACGGTGTTGCCGGGCTATACGGCTTCATCCTGTTGGATCGAGGCAGTGCCCTTTCTTCGCCTTTCCCCTCCATTGATAAAAGCTCGCTCTGTTCTTCCCAACTAGAAATGCCCGATAACGTATCCTTCTTCTCAAACGCCATCGAGACTTACATCAATCACGGACATTTCAATGCGGTTGAAAGAGATCAGATAAACAATAACACTGTCTACGGAGATCTTGTACAATACTCCGTTGTAAAGGAAAAAGCTGAATGGACGATTGAGGATGAAGTAAGTCCAAGTCGACTACCCTATCGTGATGTGTAAGCTTAATCTCGACGATCTAGTACATCCAAGTACCAACCGGCCGAGTCAAGCTCCTTGAGAAGATAAGTGAGGTACCCATATTTCAGAAATGGGACAAGGAGTATGACCCGGAGGCCAAGAGAGTAATCCATGTTGCTTCAATCTCCAATGAACACCCCAAATCCCGGTTTATCCGCGTTTCTTACTGTGGCCGTGATGCGAGAAAGGCTAGTCTTTCTCCTCAAATTGAATTGGATTCTACTCATGACTGTTTTATGACCAGACTTTCACAAAGGATTTCCAATGCTTTTCATTGATAAAGTATTCAAGACTTCACATTCAATGTTTTCTGTGGGAAGCTGACTCAGATCAACAATAATTCTTCATGGCAGAGATACACACATAATGCAGCTCTTTGGTTATAATCAATCTGAAGCATTCCCTGCTTTAATTTTCTCTGATGGTAGGCACTGGGAACTTCTCTGTAATACACAAGATTGAATTGCAAGGTCCAAACTCTTTGCAACAGATGTTCTTCCTCTGGGATATGTGCTGGAACACTATCAATCCGCACCTCTACTTCTTCATATGATATCGAAGGTTCACGCAGTATGTCCTCAAGTTTTGGACATCATGTTTATTGCTTACCTTGTTATATCATAGTTCCAGATTGAGTTGCACCAGAATCCAAATAGAGCTCTACATGTTTACATGAACACAATTTGGGTCCACTCAGATGGGAAATTGTCTCATGGTATACCAGGCCACCAAGCAGCTCTAAAAGGCTACTGGACTAGCTCTAGAGACACCTTAAAGTCTCTGAAACATCACACAGCTTTACCTATCAAGAATTTCAGCAACACCAACCTTCTCTGGAAAGGAATTATTGACTCGTTTCCTGGACTTCCCTTTTTGATGTGCTGTCATTGGGAGTGGAGACGTGACTGGTATTTACATGGGTTTAGAAGTGAAGGCCGTAACCTATCAGGACCCTCTGAACCTCATACTGCTGTGTTCTCACCTGTTGACGGGCCTGAAGAGCGCTACAAATTTGGAAAACACTCCAAACTACGCCCCAATCATAGGCATGTACTTGCAACACTTCCCTTCGATGGATATTCTATGGAGTCATTTAAAATTGATAAACTGACCCATACCTCCTCAAAAATAAATATGACCAAGATGGAAGATGAATCTATCCAGTAAGCTTTTTTTCCAAAGTTCTTATACAAAACAAGCACTTAACCAATCCATATATGTAGCATACCTAGCAAGTCACTTGAATATTTTTCCTCAAATACCATACAAATAACATTCAAACTAAACAACGAGGAACTGGCTTCAATAACATGGCTTTCACAGTCATGCTCCATATTTGAGAAGTTGTGTATTCCTCGCTCAGAATGGCCAAAATATGGTATGTTTACAGTCAGCTTCACTGCTGTAGTATCTTGTTAATCTATATGATAGGTATTACCCCTAGAATCGATTTCTTCCCAGAGTTCCAACATAAAAAACATATTCCAAGTGATAGCAGACCATACACCATCTTCCTCCGCCCCTCCATGTCAGATGGCCAGCCTATATCCAGCTCCTGGATCTTCAATTCCAAACCATACTGCCAGTGGTCCCAGGATCCCACTGGAAAGTCAATCATCCCACCTGCAGAACAAAAAGCCTTGGGATTGCCATATGTAGCAGTATGGGAGCTCCATGCCTGTTGCATCTGGTCTGAGGAGGCCTATGATTGTATCAGGAAATATCAAGAGCTCAATGGCTTTGATCCCTCTACAACAGATTTTGCTCGTTCACTTGGGCTTCCAATTCTGGAAGTGATCACTCATGTAGATGAAGTAGATCCTATGGATGGTTTTGGATTGGACTTTGTTGTGATGGAGTCGAGCATGACAACGAATGAGACTGGTGAGTACTATATATGTCTTCAGGGTAATCTGTTAAATATGTGTTTGAACTATCTTTTAGATCAAAGTGAACTGAAGGAAGGCTACAACACCACTGGCTTTGGAGAAAATGTTACTGAACCAGAGGCAACAAGTTGGTGGGAAATGTCTGGAGGGTTTTACTTTGTTTGACGTTGGCCGATGTTTTAAGAGTCGGTTCAGAAAATGCTAGGACACCTACTTATACTCATGCGGCAGTGGCGGCGCCTCTTTGGCCCACTTTTATATATCTCAAGTACATACTTATTCTATTTGATGTTCAAAGTAAATCATCATTAGCTAGTCCTTCCTGGCCGTGGTGACCTCGGAGATACGCTGACCCATACCCATCACAATTCGGACACCACTTCAGCGGCCATTGCACCAGAAGAAAAACGAGGGAGAGATTCGAGAATTTCCCCCAGGACGGCTAAGAAACGTTTACTTTGTTATGGTGAAGACCATTCAAACGAAGAAAAACCCTTCCGACAATTCCCACCAAGTATTCGTCTCATCTCTCTCCTCGTAACTGTTTATATCTGACCGAGATCGGATGAATGGAGGTATACGGAGATATTCTCCAATACCCCAGCTGTCAGCTTGAGTGTCCAAGTTCTCTATCTGATCTCGGTGTTCTAAAGCAGATTTTGGCTCAAGACTAGTGCAACAGTCGGACATGATGGGAAGATAGTGACCGGTTTCCGAAGTTGACGGTGAATCGTCTGAAAGTTCGGCGATGGTGTGGGTGGGATTCCCAGCATCTAGTACGCATATGTCACGCGTGAGTCAAATGTGAAGGGTTTGTAGAAGGTACTGGAAGAGTACTCAACCAGCCTCATCGACTGTCGTCCCCGACTCAATGCAGATGAAATCAACCAACCCAGGAGTATCCATAGTGTTGGCTACCTCCTGGCCGATAATCTCCAAAATCGGTAACCCTAGTGAACGAGCAAACTGCGATGTTGAGGGGTCGAAACCTTTCAGTTCTTGGTATTTCTTGATGAAATCGTATACCTCCTTGGACCAAGTGGAAAATTGAACATGGTCCCCTTTGCCTTCCAGACTAATTTCTGGCAATCCTATCATTTCTTCTTCTTCTAGTGAAAAGACCGATTGTCCAGATGGATCTCGGGACCAACATGCTAAAAAATTGCAGGTCACAGAGGTCAAGACCCAGCCTATCCTAGCTAGAATAGGACGTCGAAGGAAGAGATAATATGGACCGTCTTCTTCAGGAGGGTGTTGTAAAGGTGGGATCCGCAAGCCACGTTCAATTCTAACGATGTAGCCTATGACGATAAGCTCTCTCAGTGAAAACGAAAGCCTGCCCATGGAACACATTGGACGTACCATATTCCTGCCACTGTGAATGCGGAATATGAAGTTGATCAAAGACTCTGCATGATTGCGAAAGCCATGTCATCCATGCCAGTTCTTCGTCTTCCTCGGCACGGAAACACTGAACATCGAGATGTGTTCCGTTGAGCAGCGCGAATCGAGAAAACTCGAGGCTAAAACGATGCGAATCGTGTGAATATGATTTTATTCATACTTGCAAGTTTTTTGGGAGGACTCACCGGATGGAACCATCTTTCATCTTGTCTATTTTCGGATGGTTTTCCTTATCGAAGTCGATGTTAACGTCAATTTCTGGAGAAAAACGACAAGCAGCAGTCATGCAATATTCATTAAGTGGAAATGTCGCCACTTTGCGAGCGGGTTGTCCAGGTCGGAAAACTCCATTGTCGTACATCCAACGTGCCTTATCAGGCCAGAACACGGCGGCATTACGCTCAGAGCGTCTTCGTGTAGCGTAACCCTCGCGTTCATATACATAAAAATCGCTTTCCGTATTCCACTGCAAATGACAGCGTTTCAGGAAGGAGCGCTCTGGGATCGACCGGATGATGCCCTTCCAGAGTAGCTCAGTGTCGTTGAATTTATTGATTGGTAGATCGTCTAACTGTGGCGTTGGACCCTTGAGAGAGCAATAACGTATGCTGAAATGACAAATTTCCTCTGGAATTTCTGGTCCTTCTACGCCTCGGGATAGCTTTCCGTTTGAGTGAACCCAAATCGAGTCCCTGTCAGGTATGAATCGAAGGCTTCCTTTCAACGACGGGAGCTGTAATGAATTGAATACGTCCAATTAAAGACATGGACTCCTAAGTCGCGAGGAAACTTACTGAGTAGATTTTTGGTAACAAATGAAAGGCAAGGGACCAAGATCGATACCGTTCCATTACGTATCCTAAAGGGAGGGCATCTGTCCTTTATGTTGAGACATTAATCATTTCTTTATTATAGAGGGGCACCCACCATCGGAGAAAATCAGAGCAGGGAACACTTCAGACTGATTGAAACCGAAAAGCTGCATTGTGGAGATATCTCTGAAACAAAGAAAGGGTTATATAACTTTGATTAGCCTTCAGTGTAAGATGATGCACACTTGATCTGACAAAATCGTCGAAAATCGTTCTCGAAAACCTGAGTATCGAGCGACTATCAGCAAAATTTATGAATGAAAAAATGGTTTTGAGTCGTGCCTTTCTTGCGTTCAGTCCATCGTAAGAACACGTATAAATCGGGATTCAGGATGCTCATTCACAATCGAAGCGACGTGAATGACTCTCTTATCCCCAGAATCATGCTCCCTCTCCCATTGTTTGCGGACGGCTACTTCGCTGATCTTTTCGAGGAGCCTGACTCGTCCTGTTGGTACTTGGATATACTAAGTCGCCAATGCTGAGCCGTGTCGATGTAATGTGTAGGTCACTTGGAGCTTACTTCGTCCTCAAATGTCCATTGCTTCTCGTTCTGAGACGAGTATTGGATAAGGTCTCCGTGAATAGTGTTATTGACTTGATCCCTTCCAACCGTGCTGAAGTTTGCACGATGAATGTACGTTGAGTCTGCGCCTGAGAAGTAGGTCATGGTCTCGGGGAAAACTGAGTTCCTTGTCAGAAGGGAAGGCACGATTACCGAACGCTGCGTTACTAGACGATCGGGAGAAGTGGTCATCAGGGCGGTCCTTTCTTACCATAAACAGAAGTCATATTGAGAGGTGAGCACCACCTCAACGGTACAGAGTTTGAAAACTATGTTGATTGGCCCAGAATAGAAAAATAAAATGACAAAACAGAATCGACACGGATGCCGCGGCACTCGGAGTTTAAAGTGATTTCGGGCTTGTCCGAAAAAGGAGGAAACGTGCCGATTCTGTGGGGCGGAGAAGTCCGAAATTTGACCCAGAAATGAAAACAAATGCATTGCAAATATGTTTTAACGTGAATTCGTTCACAAGCCGTAGAGGCTCGGAAGGAAGACGTTACTATTTAGGCCTCAGTGTAACCGACCGACTCATGGGCATATTGACTGGTACTGTAGGTTCGAGATGTGTTGAGGTGAACTAGACAGCCCAAGCAATTCAAGGGAATATGAACGTTGACCCATGCTGGATGGATTTCACAAAAGAATGTAACTAGCCTGATATCACAGTCTTCGCACCGTTCAAAGTTGTAAATATTTCATTTACGAAATCCAGAACACCAACCACACCAGTAAAACGCCCATCCGAATTGCACCCCCGCTGCTCTCGGTCCGCGACACACCACCGTTCTTGTGCTGAAAATCACTCGTACCGAGAACATTATTATCTCGATCAATCGCTCTTATCGCGAAATAGCTATATCTCTCCAGATAATCTGCTGTCACCGTCATCGTCGTTTCGAAACCAGTCTTGGATCTGTTGAGTAGAGAGATAGCCCCGCTGCCATCACCGGAAGAAGATCCGAGAACTTCCCATTTGTTTATTTCGGTGGCTCCGTTCCAAGAGGCGTAAACGCTCAGTAAGGAGCTTTTACCTTGGACGAGAGAAAGAGAAGGGGCAGTTTTAGGGAGGCCGGTCCAGTTGTATCGAAGTGCACGATCTTTGAAACAGTAAAGAATCAGTGGGAGGTTTCGAGTGAAGATGAGAATAGAACTGAAGTACATCCTTGCACATCGCCTGCAGAGGCGCCGTATTGAGCGGTCCATAGAAGTTCGCCTTGAGAGCTATATTCCGCGAGCCAGGGAACATAACCCCACCTGTTTAGGGAGTGAGTTACTGGCTATCATAAAGGGCACAATCGAGAGAGAAGTCAGCGCGAGATGGTTATTCATACCCGACGAGGACGTTCCCGTTTTCCTGCACTTGTACGCTTCCTTGACTTTCCGATACTTGATAGCTGTAGGGTATGTATTCACGAACGAAGGAAGCCTTCATTGTTGTGAAGTCGAGTCCGAGAACTAGTCCTCTCGAGGTATTCGCGGTGTAGAGTCCGCTCATGCCTGAATTATCGAATAAACTTGTTTTTTGAACCTGTTAGAGAACGGCTAGAAGCTGAGATCAAATGAGTCATTTTCCAACTCACGATATTGAGGCGTATGTTTCATTTCTCGTTATCCAGCGTGCGTCATGTTGGAAGTTGAAACGGGTATTTCCCCCCATCTCGAAGGAAGATTTACTCCCCCCGAGGCTCCAAATGATAGTGCCGTTGACCCCGGAGAGGTAATATATTGCACAACAATAGCGTGATGATACCAGGAAGTTCCCATTGTCGTCTTTTTCGATTGAGTTGATGTGCTAGTGAGCAATTTTCAGGATACGATTTGAGAGAAAATGGTGTGTGGTACACACGAAATAGTCCCATGCATTATCAATTGAGGTTCCTCCATCTCCCAGGGGATTGTAACAGTCTCCGGGGTCAACATGATCGCTGGCTTTCCATGTCCAGAGTGCGTTCCCTACCATTCGGGAACGGGAGGGGAATAAATTTGAAATTTGAAACTCGAACAGGAGGACAGACCTGTTTCAATATCGACTTCCTGCGCAACTCCGTCCAATATCCAGCCCGAACTCGGACCGCCGTAGGAACTTAGATCCATGATTCTGTACTGGTATGCATCCATCAAGCCAGTGTTGTTAGAAGTAATTTGCGCCTGTCGTGGTAGGGACAGCACTAAACGACCGATTCAAGATGTCTTTACAAGAGACCAAACCTCATGGAAGTCGGCATATGTTTTTCCCGTGTCCCCGTCCAGATTTGTAGTACTGCGCATCGGTTACGTTGTTGATAATCAAAGATGTGGAGGACTGTACGTACTAGTTCGCGACCACCTCATAATTCTTGTTGAACAAGAGATTATATCCAAACCCAATCCCAAGAGATGTCCACTGTCCCTGCCATAGAATGATGTGCGGTTCTCCTTTATACTGAACTACGGAAAAAGCCATGGCTTCGCCGTACTCCTGAGCACTCCATACCACACTGCCGCTTTCGTCATACATGACTGCCCCGTACTGAGCAATATTGGCTCCACGGGGAGCGAGGAAAATGTAGCCGCGCTCCGAGTCGCGCGAACCCGAACGATTCCAAGGGACGACGACGTTCCATTCTGCTCTAGGAAGAGAACATACTTGGTCTCGTGCCACGAAAAAGTAATCATTGAAAACGTGGACTCACGGTGTATAGTCTACCGAGAAGTAACTCTGAAAGGGGGCATCACCGAGAATGCCTGTTGTGTATTCGTTACTTTCGAATAGTACCGAGTCGCCTTTCACCCAAGGGAGTTGAAAGGTGGAGAAAAGTAGCAACAGCCTACCCAGTGGGAGGGCAGGTAAAAACATGGTAGACAGGAAAAGGTACGAGTTCGAGAGGGTGCCAATATTGGAACGGCCGGATTTAAGTATGACGGGACCAAATCCTGTAAACTGAGCGGATGAATCGGGCATGCTTAGCCTGTAATTCCATCTTCCGGTCGACCGAGATGACGGTGTTTTTGAAGTTTGCCATCATTTTAGTGCTGCGGAATGCCTCCAAGATATCACAGTGGTGCCTGGTTGATATAAAATTATAAAATACGGAGAGTTCTTGGATGCCGAAGTTCTATGTTTAGGTCATATCCTTTGAGAGTCCCTGAAAAATGTCACACCGAATGAGTTGCCTGCCGTGAAGTAGGACAGAAAAAGGACATTAGCCACCACGCACCAAAAATAAGGTCACACAGTGGAGAGGTGTCGGAGATTCTTGCCATGTCGGACTCTAGCGGAAGAGCTGCAACTTCCTACACTTGAAGCACGGCGGGGTAGGAGAAGAAATTTTTCGTGTTCTTCAGCCGAGTTTTGATCCATGGCTTTCCCGCTGTATTCACATTCGGCCTAGCTGGCCGTCGAATTATCTCTAAGCGGGGATTTCACTAGACTCACCAACCCTCATTGAAGATTTAATGGTTTACAGAATAACAGCTTAACAATGATGAAGAGTTTGTGACTCATGCTGCAGCTCCCACAAACTCAGCTGCAGATGAATGCACACTTTGTAGCCTACAGAGCCACTGCTAGCCTTCGGATACATAGTTAGAATCATTTTATTGTGTTTCCATATAGAATACTCCCCAAGTTTTGCGGCATTCTGAGCAGGCGCTCAACAAGCGCTTGCATGCTGAAAAGCTCCAAAAGAGTGATACGAATGGCCCGGCCGTGAAATAGGCAGGTGAAATAGCTCTAAACCCAGCACTATCTGAGGGTGACTGGCACGACCAAGTTAGCCAGATACGCTACGGTTTCCGGGGTCCCATCAATTTGGAGGTTCCATATCAGGCTTTAGACCGCGGCTATCAGCGCTAAAATGCGTGCCTTCCACAGGGAATCCGACCGGCAAGTGCGAAGAAGCGAGTGGAGCTCGCGGATCGGGGTTTGAATTCTGTCCCCGGAGGGCCGGCGGCCGCATCAGGAAAATGACATCACCCTTGTCGGCTTTTTCGGCTTACTGTAGACAAGCCGAGATGCGTATGACCGGTGTTCTTCGTTGAACTTGTAGCCTGTAGGCAACGATATTAGTATACAGTTACTAACCTGGAGCTTAGTAGCTATAACATAATAAAAACGTAATCTAATTCTAATCTATTACTCGAATCAGCTTGTCGTATAAAGCTTGCGGCTTGTCGGCTTTGCCCCAATTTCGGGTGGGAAAAAAGCCGGAAAAAGCCGGATAAACGGATATGGAGATGAGAACGAGTCGGTTATCGTTTTCTACTCCACACTCGTTCGTTCATCACAAGTTGATTCTACATAGCAATTGGAACTTGAAGGCATGGCTTCATCAAGAAACTTACAGTCGCTGGTTGACGACTATCCCTATCCATGGAGCCACCGCCTCCTTTTGATGGCGTTTCCAACCTTCTATGTACCTGGGGACTGGGTCAGCCCTTCATTCTTACATATATAGTCAGTCAATATAAATCAAAGCTTGGCATACCCCGCCACTAGCTGATAATCAGCGTCCAGCTAGCTAGGCTGATTCTCTCATGTGTTTTGATGGACGGGAACCCTCGGTGCTCGCTTCACTTCCCAAACTTTCCCTATCCGACAAATTAACCTGGAATCTTATTCGCCACTTCCGCCAGTGGGGAGTCCAGCGCCCAGCGGTCTTCTCCTGCTAATCGCTCCCATAGATTTTCGGTGATGAACAGTATTCCCTGAGTTTCGCTCGACCTAACAACAGGGCGCTACTCATTGCGGTGTCGGGCATCAAGGTAGGGTCCCTTTTCCGGATAAACGCTTAGTTTCAGTGCTCGTTCGTATTCCTGTGATATCAGGCCCCAACTACTGGCAGTGTCGAGGTCGACCAGTAACCATCTACAGTGTTCACTCCTCACGTATTTAAGCAAGAGCTGCACCATGTGAAAGGTTTCTTCAGCCTGGTGCTCTTCGTAACTTCCTTCTTTACGCTTCCTGCCTTTTCTTTCTTTCTTCAGCCGCTTGCGGTGCACATTCTTTCTTAGATGATTGCTTTTCGTTTTATGGTCGTGGCAGCCGTGCTGCTACAATGGCAAGTTATGGGCTTAGTGATTCCATCGGAGGAGGCTTCGGTTCACTTGGAGGCGCGTGCCACCAACTGTCCTGCAGGAGGAAAATCACCGTGCGCCTGCGGTGGTCAGATTGGACTTCGAGCTTCGTCGCTCAATTGCCCCAACCAGAAATTCACGTTCGATAACCCTACCGATCCAAAGAACGGCAAGATGTCCAAGAAGGCCGGAACGGTGAGTAGTTTGTTGTTTGTGAAGCTTCTCCTTGTTTATGGGGTTCTTTTTATAGAAAGGTGCAGGCTTACAGTGTGGTACGTTACTTATTTAATCATCCAGGTCTATTCCATACTTAACTCTGGTTGCTGCAGACCACCTTGTTGAGCTCCAATTTATAAGCCAACAAATGACGGCCGATATGTGCAAACATTTCCTAACGGCTGCCGGTAAAAAGGACATGACGAGGTTCAGAAGCTTCATTAACAAGTCCCCAAACCTCGTACTGGTCGACAGTAAAGTGAACGACGCCAAAGGAAAATGTTTCAATCCCGCAGTCAAGCTCAGTGACGGGAAATCAGCTGTACGTTACCCTCTAGGAATCCCAATCATAATTCACGGCTGAGTGATCGACAGCTCGGTGTTGTCAGTTATGTCGGAGCGATCCAGTCTGAGGCCACTTCAGTGGCTGGTAAAATCAAGGCAGAAATGGATTCTATCGCTCAGGCAGCTAAATTCACCTCGTTCAAGTCGTCTTTCGCCAGTGACTACAGCAGCACCCTGAACGGTGTTATCTCCACGTATGTTCCTCCATTTGAATGTGCCTTTTTATTTTTCTAAGGGGCTAATTCCTACCATTTGGCCCTTAGTGCGAAAAAGAACGCTGCTCGTCTATCTGGACCAACAGCACCAGCTACGGGAAAGCGACCCGCTGGTAGTACTACACCCGCTCCCCCCGCGAAGAAACCGAAGACAGCGACTACTGCGAAGGCGCCGCCGGCCAAGAAACCCGCTGCTCCCCCTGCAAAGAAGCCCGCTGCACCTCCAAAGGCCCCTGCCAAAAAGCCCGCTGCACCCCCAAAAGCTCCTGCCAAGAAACCTGTTGCGCCTAAGAAGACCCCGGCGAAGAAACCTGTCACCGCCAAGAAGCCAAAGAAGGGAAAGAAACGAAGCTTGAACGAGTAGATGATTGTCCATGATGTACCCTCGGGAGTTGGAGTAGAAAATCTGAATTTTCGTGTATGTATGTATGTATGTATAATCACGCTCCTAATGATAGTATTCTAGCACTTGGTTAATCAAAACGGATGTTGAGAACAAGGCATCTACTACAGCTCTTCGTGAACTTGGACGCATTCCCCGTCTGGTGCTATGCCATGGTAGATCTCTCCCTCGTCACAGCACTACAGAACAAAGTTCTTCAAGTAAGCTTTCCACCGCGAAGAGAACGTAAAAGCACTTACCACCCCGACTCTAATCTCTTCATCGTGAAGCGCAAGTTCTTGTTCCGGAGGGCAACAATGTGTCGTGCAAGACTCTACATCATCCTAATACCAAATTCAATTACCAAGATCGTGAGTTGGGGAGAGAAGAGCAAAAGAACTCACCACTGGTTCAAGACGATAATCTCGTCGAGATCTGTCCTCTCCTAGTTCACATAAGGGTGAACAACGGATCTTCCGGCAAACGATGTTCCCGCTTTCAGCCGGATGTTCGATCTCCTTCCAGCCAGGTTCACATTCCGTAGAGGATACCCAGGAGGATGAGAACAGTACGATGCTTGCGATCAAGGCTATTTTCATGGTTTTTTTGAGTCTGCTAGAAAGCATGAGGGCCAATTCTTTTATACAGAAAAATCGATCCGTGGAATTCAATTAATCACCCGGGCTGCCGCCTGCGTGGCGTTTGTCAAAGTCTCAAGTTCAGCGACGCCTCGCTCTGAGCGTTCATTCTGTGGGTCGATTTGGACAACGTGTATGACCACACGCTCGGGAGTTGAATTGTAATGTGAAGGCGAGTATGGGAAGTGTTCCTAGGCCACCCACGACAGCTCCAAGTTGTCATGAAGATAAGGATTTTATGATATTCATCTTGAAGTTTGTTTAATTGCATGGACTCTTTCATTGTAGCCTTGTTCAAATCAGAGCGAGATGACTATCATACAAAGAACATGTAGCGAGGGGGCAAAGTTCACGATAACAGGTGTAAGTTTCTTACTTCTTAGCAGTACGACTACGACTCATACCACCCACCTCTCGCGGTCTCTGTTTTGGGTCAGTAAGACTCCGATTCAAACCACTAGCATTAGCGTTCCGGACGACGTTCCGTTTACTTTCAAGGCTGCTCAAAAAGGGATGCTGTAACGGGGGGAAAAACAAACAAACAAGATGAACCTCCAACGAACTACACGCTTAGACTTTTACGCACCTGAAGCAGTGTAGCAGCTGAAGGGCGGAGAGCTGGATTTACCTGTAAAGCTTGATTGAGAAAACTGCGCATCGGAGCGGTTGGTGGTGTCGTATTCTTAAGTACTTGTAACAACAGATCCGCACGCTCTTGATTGAGATCTATCGTGCAATCCCACATTTCTAGTATGCGTGGTGAGGTTAGTATCACGGTGGGAGAAGAATGGCATGGATGGCTCACCAATACCAAGGATACCCAAGCCCCAGATATCCGCTTCAGGTCCAGCTTTGTGCTCGCGGGTTTCTGGCGCGGCTAGCTTTCTTGCAGACGAATGATCGGGGTCCTTTATCATTGCGCAGAGCTCTACAATTCCATGGTTCAAGGTTTACGGTGCGCACGTCAAGTGAAGAAATGATAGCAAGAGATACTTACTGAGACGAACACCATAATTCTGCGCACCTCGCAAACCGTTCGTAGTGAGCAGCACTTGCTCGGAAGAGACATTCCCCTGAACTATCCCATGCCGATGTAAATAGTGCACCGCTTGCGCTATGTTTCGTATGACGTTTGCGATGTACGACTCTTTTAGGCCAGAGGTGCGCCCCAAGAGCATTTTGAGAGGTATCGAATCCTTCGTGGCATCCAAGACGACCCATAAATGGTTCATATGTTGGAAAAGATCTACATAGTTCACGATGTTGGGGTGGTGAAGGAACCTCATATCGTGAAACTCATCAATGAGTTGACTGAGATGTTTCGTCATTCCCGGCTGTCGGAAGTTGATTTGCTTGATGGTGTACACCGAGTTGGTACCCTTGATTTGCCCGGTAAAGATATTGATGGAAGAACTGCGTCCACGGATTTAGGACAGTAACGAGATGAGTGATAGCAACAACGTACTTCTGCTGTAAGAGCTCGAGATGATGATAACTCCTATACGGATCGGCATGATGTCTGACGCGTTTCAAACACTGAGAAAATTCGTCTTCCACGTCTTGGTCGAGCCACCGTAAGGTATGATCGAGTAGCGAGCGTGGCGGAGAAGTGGCAAACGGTGTAAAGGGCTTTTGCTTGCCCAGATCTTCAACCGTCCGTTCGCGAGTTCCTGCACGGGGACCAATAAACATATGATCCGCGTTGGGCTTTAGAGTCTCCCAAACTTCGTTCGAATCATCCCCTCCAGCGTTCTTGATTTTGGAGAGAGCGTCCACAACCCTGTGACTACGAGGCCTAGCGGCCTTATCGATCTGCCAACAATGGGTCACCACCTTCCAAAGGTTATCCGACATTTTCTCCGGCCTGTTTGGTCGGGCACCTTGGAATAGCTGAGTAATAACCTGGCCTTCATTTGGGATTTCCGCGAACGGAACCTTCCCAGTGTAGACCTAGAAGGGAAAAGAATAACATGAGATTCTACGGGCATCAGGAAAAAGGAGAAAGTACTCGCTTCAACACAAACGCAAGCAAAAGCGTAGATATCACTCGCGTAGGACCTTCTTTGAGGTTCTCCGTGAGGGTACAGAAGCTCGGGTGCCATCCAACGTAGCGTTCCCCCATGATCTGTCGTACTCTGCATGGTAACTTCTGCGAATACGGTAAGGCCAAAATCTGCGAGGCGAGGCTTGCCCTTCTCGTCGATGAGAATGTTTCCCTAAACGATGAGGGGGTCATCAGGACAGCCTTCCACCTAACAGAAGTTGATGTCGTACCCCTTTCAGATCCCCATGAACAACCTTTTGAGAGTGAAGGTAGTCTATGCCTTGGATAATCTGGTGGAGCTACAATAGGAAAATTTCAGCTTTCAGAGATGTAAGGTTAGAGCAGAACGAAATCACATACGAGGCGATCCAAATTACAGTTTGGATACTTTCTCAGAAACTGAACAAGCGTTCCATGTAACATCCATGGCGACACCATACAAGGTTGTCGAGGGAAGTTCTCTGCATCAATACCGAGGAACGGTAAGACGTATTCGTGCTTCAAACCTTGCCATATTGACGCCTCCTTGCAGAATTTCTGGAAGTGGACTAGATCGACACGGCTCTCTGAAATGAAGAGAAGAAGCCATACCCTGTAGATCTTGCTCCTCTCCCCCTGACCTTGAAAAGTCCGCAACATCTTCAACGCAACCGGCTTCCCATTGTAGATGCTTCGGTAAACATCCCCAAAGGTACCTCCGAGATACCTTCTATCCTTGACGGGTTCAACTCCGGATATAAACATCGATTCAGGCAAACCGGTGGACAACTTTGAAAGTTGTATCAGAAGGCCCCGCGTTTGAGTCTTCAACGCGTCGTTTTGCGTAATCGAACATTCCCTATTCTCGTCCAAGATCTGTAAAGGGCGTGTCAGAAAAAACGCATGACAGCAAATGAACCTCGGATACGAACGAGCTGCAACGCATCCATAAACGACTCGGCATCAGCACCTTTCAACGACAAAGCGACATGTTTCTCCGTCTCCGAGTTCAGTATCAGTTCAAACAAATCGGCCACTTTCTGTTCGTCTTTTGCGGTAGCTTCATAGACCTTGGCAAGATTCGGAATTTCTGTCGTGCTGAGCATCTATATCTCTCCCTCGTGAATTTGAGGAGTCTATGTCAGATATACAAGTAAAAGCATACCTCGGATAAACGTTCACGATACCGATGACTATGAATAACCCCGT
This sequence comes from Marasmius fiardii PR-910, assembly GCA_014904975.1. Classification (NCBI taxonomy): domain Eukaryota; kingdom Fungi; phylum Basidiomycota; class Agaricomycetes; order Agaricales; family Marasmiaceae; genus Marasmius; species Marasmius fiardii. Next base: position 194,660 of record MU127826.1, read on the forward strand.
GAACGGCCCCCAGTGGAACCGGCTCCGCCGAATGGGACAGGAGGGTGTCCAAAGTATTGGTAGAGCTGGTTGGTGTAGACATAATTCAGTAGTGAACGAAGCAAACCCGATAAGCTGTGACCCACCCAACGGAGCTTCTGCGTATCTCGTGTTCCGCGACTTCAAACAGAGACTAGAGAACACCAATATGAGTGCTCATCGTTCCAATGTATCCTTTCAAAAGCGTACCGAGTATATCTACAAAAGGAGATGATGAATAAGAATCATGAGGAGGGATGACGCGAAAAGGAAAAGCCACCTCTTGTGGACAGTCTATACGAGCACCAAGAACGAGAGATCAGAAATGGCAAAAGAGGCGGGAAAGGCTGTTCGGACATACACTGCACCGGAGAATCTGCTTCGTCTTCTTTCCTTTCAAGTTCTTGAGGTTCTTGCTCCTGCGGAATATCGGGAAGAGGCATGTCAAGCATCTCTTTTCTTTTCCTTCTTCGTTCGCGTTTGGCACGGTGAGCCGCTGCTGCTGCGATAGGGTCGAGTTCTGAAGAGATTTCATGTGTGTACTTGCTTGTGGCCTCGGAAGCGGAAGATATAGTCGGAGGACGAACGTTGACCGAGACTGGAGACGAACTCTGCGTATCATTTAGCGGGTAGAGGTTTGACGGAGAGGAGAGGTAACATACTTCGCTCGATGCTTTGGATGTCCTCACGTCTTGATTTGCCGAGGGACCATCGCGTAATTGAGTGAAGCTGGGTAATGCGGGACGAAAGATAAGGCGTTTTTTAACTGAGCGAAGGGCTCGCGGTCTCTCTTGCATTGTGGAAGAAGTCGGCGTCGCTTTCGCCAACGAACCCTTCATCATAGAAGATATGGGGAGGAAGCAAGGGGGTAAAGCGTGCTTTGACAACGAGTATTGATAGACTTTTCGAGAGAACGCTCAAGCTATGCATTGGCGATGAATTAGTCCTCAGCAAAGGCGCTGAGGATGGAGTGAAATCGCGGGTAAAAAGCCTCGAGGCATCGTTCCATCATCATCGAGTTCCATTTTCTCAAAATTTCTCACAGTCCTGGCAGCCCCGAGAAGACGCTAGGCATCACATGGCACAATAATGACAACTTTAATAAGATCATTGTATTTATTATCAAGGCGCCTTTCCGACATTTGTGGTACAATGGTCATTGAAATTCGGTAGAAGGTTCTGTAATGATTTGTAGGTAATTCGAGGGTGCAACTGAAGAACAAAAAGGTCACTTAGCGCTGAGATTCAATGGAAAATGGATACGCACTTCCTCGCCTGCCATCTTGCATCCGTGCAGGCCACCATTTCTTATCCAATGTCCTTGAAACATCAAGGATATCTCCCTTCTTAAAGCTGATTGGATTAAAGTCGGGCTCGTTCGACGCGCTAGTGGATGACGGTGTATCTGTGGGAGGTTTAATAAGATTGTTAAAAAGCAAAGAGCGGTGCTTTGACTGACAATCATACAGTGCCTTTGCTTTGTGAGAGAAAGATACCTCCGAGCTGAGCCCAGTATCTTCCGTTAACCAGCTTCTTGGTTGAGTAAATCCCGAAGTCACCGTATGAAGTTCTGTGCCGTCTACCGAAGCTGATTTGAGTTTTTCAGTTAAGAGTGAAGGTGATCTTGTAGGTGATGAAGAAGTATCCGCGCCGTCAGATACTAAACGGGTGGGTTCTTGAGTCTCTTCTTCACTTTCTGGAATGGGGGTTGACTCTGGATGGCTGGGGAGAAGGATGATGAGTAAAGATAAAGTCAAAGCGATCCGAGACGCCTACAATATCTTCCACAACCCAGATCGAGGGTCAGCAGACAAATAAACCATCCATAGTATATCTACCACTGCGAGAACTAGCCACGCAGAACCAATAACTTGACGAACCGCTTCTTCTGCATAAATGTTGGCGTCAACTCCAATGCCTGCGAACACGACTGAAATAATAGCAAAGTTGGATAGTTGAGAGCGGTATAGATCTGTTGAATGATTGAGAGCCGCGACGATACTGCCTACGTTGACCAATAACTGCAGGACGATGGCGAACCACAAGATTCCGACCGTGCTACGTCCAACTACACGATGATGGGAGAAGGTGAACACAATGACCAGTAGAATACATGGGAACTACTCACATTTCACAGTCGCAAGTCCCTGAGCTGATAACGCGACGATCCATACGACCTGTTGATCCAACTACTCAACGAGCCCGCCCTCTTCAAACTCTGAGGCTACTCACGTTCGCAATGACACCGGTGACGATGAAAAAGGTTCTGAAGACGTTCATGGCGTTGAGTGCAATACACAATTCAACGTTAAATCACGTACTGTCAGATTGTATTCATTCAAGTCAGTTGATCTCTGGTTGACATTGAACTCAATTTGGCATGGTGGGGGAAAGAGGACAGTGAACCGCGCAAGTCGGACGGTCACGCTGTGACAAGCGGTAACCGGACCGGGATCGGCTAGTTACCTTTCAGTGTCTGGCAGGTGTAGCACTTCAAGTACTCCTCTCCCTACCATTGGGACCTATAACCTTGCCACATACCTGGCTTAATCGGAAAAAATACATAAGGTTAGTTGCCACGTCGGTCTGAGCTCTATGGGCTCGAGATTACCGACCTGGGAGCGAAAGGTTCTGGTAAGAGTCCCTGCCGTACCGGGATGTCGCGACCTGCGACTCGAGGACATTGGCTCAGAGGCATCTCGAACAGCACAAATGGAGGCATGTCTGAATATATGTCTTACAAAATGGTAACATCGAGAGACGGATATCAAAATATACTCATTACAGATGAAAAACTATCATATATGTATCTCCCCAGTCCGGTCGAAATGACATTAGAGGACTGCCAGGCACTAGAATAGGACTACAAGAATTTAAATGGTGAGCAACTCCCCATTATCTGTTCTTCCGACTGGCGAATAAATGATTGTCAAATCAGTGGTAAACTTCACCTCCCTTCTCCTCAGTAACTCATCGGCTATGTGGCTCATCTGGTTGGCCCGTAGTACGCAAGAAGGAGTATCGTCCACTGCATTACTTCGTTTACGACCCGAACCCTGCGCCTGCGGTCTCCTGCGACGGAGTGATTGAACTTTGGCTGGACTCGGAGCCACATCCGGTCTGCCTTCGTTCCGTTGAGATTGCGGCTCCGCCTCGACACGTTGATCGTCTGACTTCTTCTTTCCGCGCTTGGGACTCGGAGGCACAACATGGAGTGATTCACTGTGACTTTGATGCCCGGATTCGAGTTTGAGTGTCGGTGGATCATTTCTTTTCCGTTTTCCGGATGTGCTTTTCCCTATTGACGTTGTCCTCGGTAACGGTCGAATACTTAGCGACCAAGGGAATACCTACGAGTGTCTCCTTTCCTTTCTTTTGGTGCAACTTCGGGAGAAATTACCACTTCCATATCTTCTGTCTTTATCTGCGTTTTGAGCCCTCCAGCGTCTACACGTCTACATAAGAGAAGTAAGTTAGCTTTAACTTAGGCGACTACGAGGAAGTAACGTTATGGACGAACTTGGCTCTGGATCGCGTAACGATCTTGGTCATTATTAGTGTAAGAGCTGCTAATCGAGATGATGCGAGAAATGGTTCAAATGGTTAATGGTGTAGCTGCAATGAGGGCATTCCTTTAAGAAAGGGTCATCGAAAAGGACCAAGCACAGAAGGAACGGTAGATGAATTACCTATTTGTTCATCAATAATTTACCAAAGATTTTCTTGTCTCCACGTAGATTGTAAGAGGACCAATCGACAAATTTGTTGCGGGAATGAGCAAGAAATCACTTGGGACTAAATTCGTCGTTGCTGAGTTTAGGTTTTCAAACTCCGACCCGGAGCGGGTGACATTGTTTCAAAACTTGCTTTCTAATTTACCGGTCCTCTCGCTCCGCCAGAAACAGCCCTCTGTTGGGGAATGATTACTATCCGCTTCTTTGGCTGAAAAAAGGCCGAAAACTCTTATTCTCGAACAAAATCTCAAGCCGGCCGACCCTGAAGCCTCCTGTACTCGACCAATGGGTTCGGGTAGTAATATACAGAGCTGGGTGTTCCTTCCTCGATTCTCTTGGTTGGTTTGACTGGAATGTAGTTGATTTGAAGGACCGATCCTGGGCTTGATGAACCAACCTCGCCAATTTTTTCAACTTAAAGCTATGTTATCTTCCGAGCTTTAAGGACCAATACACTCTCTTTGGCAGGCAACTCGGACTGTATAAACCGTAGATTAGTCTATATTACTGCCATCGCCGTGCACGCCTATAATGTCAGAGCCTCTCAATTCAATTCACCTTCATTCCACCGACCTCGGGGGCGGTGTTTACCGGCACGTCAACGCCCTAATTAGCACCCCCGCCTATCTCTTTGAGCTCGTGTCAACATTCAAACAGATATCAACCGGAGACCTCACGCCGTGTAATTTTTTTTCAAAACCCTATAAAAGAAGCCCTCAACGTTCAGCCTTACTGTATCTGAACACGCCCCAGACAATGCGGTTACCAACTGTTTTCGCCACCATTTCAGCTATCCTGGTCACTTCTGTCGCTGCCCAAGGAGCCAACATCCGCAATCCAGCGAGCGGATTCCAGGTCAGCGCCGGTCAGAGTTTCACCGTGGAAGTCGACACACCTGTGAGTGATTTCACGTACAATCGTCCATATTAAAACAAACTAACATCACTACCTCCTTCCTAGCCTTTCCTCTCCAGCTCCGTAGAAGTCTCAGTCGTACTTGGTTACAAACCCTGTGGCTCCATGCCTTGTCCCCCTCCCGCCGACAGTGGCATCGGGCAAGTCCTCTATAAGGGAGATTACAACCCACAGTTCAGAGACCCCCATGGGCTCGACCGAAGCCAGAATTTCACCGTTACGATTCCGACTTCGGCAAGTCCTGGTAGCGCGATATTGAGTTTGGTTCACTACGCTTTGATCGGGGTGAGTGTTTTTTCATTCAATGTGTCTGTACCTCTTTGATCCTGTCGCGCTGACGCAATTGACCGGTATGAAGGCTCTGAATATCCCCTGGATGGAGAGCAAGGCAATCAACATGACAGTCGTTTGATGTTCTGATGACGCTAACGTTCGTTATCGGTGTAAACGGACAAAATCTGTTTTTAGAACTACAAACCATAGTCAATGTAAAATATAAATTGCTTGCCCTGATCCCCACATACACCATATACGAGGAATCAGCGGCTTTTCCTCCACCAGGGCCCCAGCGCAACCGGTACCGGGTTTCTGTGAATATAAGCATCTCCAAGGTCACACACTATTCAGTTTCCACGGGACTTACAATTGGTCTTGATCGGGGAGAAGGTTAGGCCTGATCGAGCCTTTGGAAACGTGAGAAATTATCCATTAAGATGATCGTGTTGATAGCCATGCTCCACCACCGTAGATTCACGGTCGGAGGCCAATTGTTCTATTTCTTCACTCTGAGGCCTTGCAGAAGCTTCGAGGTAACGAAATTAGGCCCGATCATATGCTGAGCGAAATCGAGTTAGCTCTACCATCATTTGCGGTAGAGCTTAGAACAACAGTGATTTGATTCGACATAAATGCAAGATCGCGCGTAGCTATGGAATCAAAGATGTTTTGAAAATATCTTGCGAAGTCGCAGCCGATCATTTTTCGAATGGGTAGTCGGGAGCTTCCCACCTCCCAAAAGCAGAGGTCCTCAGTCGTAAAGGAGAATCTTGTCGTGATCCAACCATTATGAGGAAGTTATCGAGACCATGGTAACCTACTAGGACACTTTTATGAACTGCACAGTTCATTTTATGCTTAGAGGCGGTGTGCATGATAAGCTATGTATATGATGAGCCCCAGGCAGTTCATTCGTGGTACTCTGACAGTGAGAGCCACTCGGCGTCTCGGTCTGAGAATTGTATCGCGTGTGAACCGCTTATCTGATTTCGTAAATTTGAGCCATCCTCAAATCATGCTCGTGAAAATAAGATATCATGATCATCGTAAGCAACTGGCATGCAGATCATTGAAGTCGAGGGAACTTTGGGAGATGTGCAAACCAGCATGTGCCATCTCCGAGAACCTGTTCCGAGCATCCCGCCAGGTCCCGTCGCAACTTTAAGCGATGTCAAAGCGGTGCTGGCCTGCCATCATGGATAGATTTATCCCAAATGATTCGCCCACAGGGCCCAGAAGAAAAAAAACTTGGGTGTACATTGAAGTGTATATTTTTACCACAGTTACTCAAGTCTGCAGAGAGGCAAAGGACCTTGACTACGCACGGAAATCGTATCGAAACTTTTTTCATCTTCATCTGGATACATTCATCACGATCGAGGCTATGCCAAGTCCCTGTTACAGTTTACGTCTGTGGCGCTTTTGGATCATCAACCGAACATCCAATTGTTGCAACATCATAACAAAAACACTGGGCGGCGAAATTGATAACCCGTTTACCAGTATTCAGGGGCGTTTCAAATACACCCTTCATTAGGGCAAGGGGCAGTATTTATAGGCGAGCTCATCTTCTCTAGTGCCCTTTGGGTTGATCCCCTCATTTTCGAACAGCACGGCTTGGTCCACGATGTTCTCAGTCTCGAGTCCTTGGCTTCCAATTCCCCTCATAGTATTTTCTACCATCTCAACCATTTTCGCTATCATCGCCTTTAGCCTATCCCTCCTCAATTACTGTATCGAAGTCGTCTGGATTACGGCTATAGCGATACTCGTGACGTTGGGATATCACGGAACCATGATCACACTTGCGTTCCGGGAACACTCTCGTCGCAAATCAGATGCAATTTTCCTGACGAAAACCAAGCAGTCGAAAGGTCCTGTTCATCAATATTTTTCGACGGCTGGAATCATATGGGGATTCACGTTGTTTGCATGTTGGGTTGTTGCGTTTGGAATAAACACACAAGTTACGGCTAACGGAAAGGGGAATCTTAGTGAGGAATGGGTCAATCATGAATGGGATTTGAAGATTCAGATTGGCAGTTCGGTGTTATTGGCGTTCCAAAGCTTGTTGTTGCTCGGAATGTGCGTCTATAATCTGGTTGGGAGGAGAAGGGTTGGGCCGGAGGTATTGAAGAATGCAACCGCACGGGATCCAGAGAAGATTGACGAGAAGACGTTCATTCGGAATCTGGTGAGTTTCAAAATGATTTCGCCACCGCTCGAGGCTCATCCGTCGCATAGGAGCGTACCACTGGCTTAACAGAAGGATCCCGTCAATCCCTGGCCTCAAGTCGATTCTCCATAGACTCGATTGCACCGTAAGTTTATTATCTCACCTCTGGTTTGGGAGTTGCCTGAATCCTTGCCTTTATAGTTCAAAGAGTCGCAAGAATCCAAAGCTAAAGATTCACATACCGAAGCCATCTTGGTCTATTCAAGGAAGGCTACCGCTGAGGAAGCTAGCTTTGCCGTCCAAATACACTCGTTGAATGTTTTTCGTACCATTCGCGGTGGTGTTGATCGTACGATGATCGTCTTGAATAGGACATAAGATCTTCAAAGAGAAGTCTCACGTACCTTTTCCGAGCGGTTGATTCAGTGACGAGCTCAGCAAATGGAGAACAACGTTGGGCTGCCTGTAGGTGATTGTCGTAGTTTGAACGTTTCGACACGCTGCCTTCAGCTTGCAAGCTAGCAACGAGTATGCCTGGGTATTAGACAAATTTCCGGGTGTTGTTGCTGAAATTCAGAGTGGCCAGACTGAGGAGACTAGTGCCAAGACCTGATGATAAATGGGTCTACCTTGGTGCCTCGGTTACAACCGAGTCGCGCACACTGCGTACTTGTTTTTGGACTGGCCATGAGCGCAGCTACTATGTACGCAAGTAGATAAAGATAAGTAGAGAAGGTACTTTCTAGAAAATCTCTAGATATTCACGCGTCCGCCAGCCCTGGCCGCAATCCGAGTGGCAGTCTGATGGCCGGCTCATGAAATTTGATTTCAAGTAGATGACGAATAGTATTATCCGGATCCTCATCTCACTTAAGCTTGCATCTCGCATTCCGAGCTCAGTTTTTTGCCTATGTGGTCTCCCTCACAAAGTCCGAGACAGCCATGATTGATTGTATTGCATCTCGCATTCCGAGTACAGTTTTTTGCCTATGTGGTCTCACAAAGTCCGAGACAGTCATGATTGATTGTATCATCTGTCCATGTCAGCCTTAAAAAGCTAAAGGCCTTGATCTCTTCAGGTCCTCCATTTCCCCCCCTCACACCTACTTTGGGCTCTAATTTGAAGTCCTGCACCGAACCACGGCAGCTTACAGTTGGGAGCCGACATCAATGTTTAATATCATACACAATTCCAGCGTTACCGCGGTAATTTTTCAAGCCCTATCCAACGAGTCGCCGTTGCCTAATGTGGAAGAGATAATGGCAGGAGCCCAAATGGTCAACCGTAGCTCAGGTGCGTAAATGCCATCGCTCTTGCCTCACTATGCAAGAGTTGATTGATTCCCCCTCCCAGTCGGAGCCCTTGCGTTTTTATTCTACGACGTTTGCTTGACGTTTGACGAAGAGGTATGTGCTCATTTTTGGGATTGAAGCTCGAGACTGACGGAGGGATTTTCAGGTTGAGCTATTTTGGCCGTATGTGGGTTCCGTGTCAATATTGGAAAGTTCAGACTGGAAGAATGGCGTTTGGATTAGGCGAAATTGGACATTCATGAAATTCAACTTCTTCTTCCTTCGTTATGTGCCTCTATTGGCCCAAATGTTCGTGGCTCGATCTCTTCTATCTTCTTTAATCCCTTATCATTCAATATTCAGACCTTTGCTTCTCGTTGGTACAGAGCTCACTCCTCTGTTTCATTTCACCACCCATGATTGTTACATATGGCAGGTTAGTTTAATTAAGCTTATTCAAATCCTCTCCCAATTCATCTGTGTCATTGAGCAACTAGGTATATCAAGGAGTTGTATCTGTGTGCACCATTATATCCTGTGACTTTGTCCTCCTTTTCAGAAGTACACCTCACTTAGCTTGCAAATTGTGGTGTAGTTTAACTCTTCCTCACAGTCCATGCCCTATTCTACAGTCACAAAACTGTCCAAACCCTTGTTTATGTGTGCTATGTCCTCGAAATAGCAGGATTGTGCATTGGCCTGGCCCTCGCTCTCCCCGGCATCAAGTTCGATGAAAAATGCACAGTCCTAGATGTTCCGCCTAACCTCCTCATATACGCTGGGGCTTGCATCGCTTTTCAAACTATCTTATTCGCCCTAACGTTGCACCAGTTTCTATGTGGGCTACGGACAAGCTGGGGAAGCATACCTATAATCAGATTACTGATGAGAGATGGAACATGGGGTTTTTTTCTACTGTTCGGTTTGTATACTTTCTCTACTATTATTCCGAAACGAATTGCTCAACGTGTTCCTGTTGCATCAACTTACAGTTTCAGTAGCGGCTGGTTCATCGCTCTATGGTTTGAAGAACTCCGCATACTCCGGTGTTCTCTATTCATGGCTTTTGACCGCCTATTCATTCTGCGTGAGTTCTCATGAATTTAGTTCTTTTACCGCCTCTTTCACACAAACCTTCAATGTTTGTTTGGCCCCTTTTAGGGATACCGTATCCTTCTCAATATAAACCATCTTACTAGGTCTCCGAGGGATACCAGTACTGCCACGCTTTCCAGTCTACATTTTGTCCAGCCCTCCCAGTAATTAGATTCTGTTTTTGGGCTATGGGTGCAGCTCACAGTTGCGAGTCCCTTCGCCGGGATTGTAGATCATTCTGGAAAAACTCAGGCTCAGTCTTTACTAAGCAGTCCAGTAGTATTACTCAGTAGCTATAGAACTTTCTAGATATTTTTGTAGAGTATAAAAACCATGAATAAACTAGAGCCTACCTTATCAGTTTGCTCTAATCCGGGACAAACTAACATTTCGGTGGAATCACAAACCCTCAAAATCTAACAGATTGCCACAGTGGTCCCCTTGTTATCCGACTTTATCTTGTTCTCATTATAGATACAAATTCAAAGTCAATTTTTTTATCTACACTGCATCTGCTGTTTGTGTACAGTGGGATCTCATTGACAGGCTGATTCAATTTGCTCAAGGGTCCTTTGACTGAGTAATACTTACCTTGGATGCCTTTTCTTGTTTCTTCCTGGAACCTTCCATATTTTTATGCCAACTTTCTAGAACCTTTTCTTAGTTGCATAAGGAAATCACTAGCAAGCAGTTTAGGTGTAAAAACCCCCTGTACTCTTGCCAGAAAATTATCAACCTACGTTTTCTCCCCACTTCTCTCCTCTCAGTCCAAAGACACCCTGGCCAGGGCTTTGTAGGGTTCAAGGCTTGGGCTTTGAGTAGGTAACAAACAACCCTTCTTCTTTATATCTTTTTGTGCCACTGGCAAGTTGTGAAGAACTGCACAGTTGCTTCTCAGGTCATTTTCAACCATCTACTACATCATACAATCTGTGCTTGTAGCTATATCTGGTGATGACAATTTGATAAACATTGCTGTAAAGTAGTCTCATATTTAGCTTCTGACTGAGGAATTAGATGTATAGATAGTTACATCTTACATAGATATGCTCTAAGTAATAAAATCCAAGGTCGCTGTTTGGAGCAGTAAGCCCCAGGCAGTAAGCCATGGGCTTGGGCTGAGAGCTCGGGCTTGAGGTTTGTATCGCGCACAAACATCATTTTGATATTTATAAGATTTAGTGTAAGGTTGTGCGCGCATAGAGTCTTTTCATCCCGCGCGCGCACAGGTCTTAAGTTCCACGCACACAGACCATCCCTGAGCTAAAATTGACCATTTTCCGGGTATTTACAGGTCCGGAGGGCCCGGTCCGAGTGTTTTTCCGACATTCTGGCCAGTGCCTGCGAGTCCTGTTCCACACCCTGCTTTTTTGCGTGTTTTGAGAGTTCACTCACTTCTGACCCAAGATTTACTGAACCCGGCCCACTTACTATGGATCTGTCCATCACAAGGAAACTGGGGCCACTCATAACTCCCTTCTCTAAGACCATTCAGTGCAATCAGTTCCCTCGTTGTAAATTTGTTGGAAATAGTGTTGTTGGGCCCAGCTCAAGCCCAGGCACATGGTGGACAATGAGTTACTTCATCTGGCTTGTTCTAATAAGCAAGTAAATTCCAAGTACCAGCATGCACTCCTATGAATATGAGGTCTAAGATGGGGTGAAAACTTGAAGGAACAAAGACAAAATATATTTGTGGGATATCTCCATACATCAGATGTGCATAAGTTGTTACTGTACCAGTGACTTCTGAAACCCAAAACCTGGCTCAGACACAGGACCCAGGAGCTGGGTAACCAGTTAATATTTGGGTCTTATCATTTCAGCATGCACCAATAATAAATTTGCCTTCTTCTTAAGTGCTCACAGTGGCACATGGTCCTGAAACGCCTTATAGTCCTTATAGGAACTTACAGGTCAGAAGTGATTTTTTAGTATTGTTGGTAGCCTGGCTCAAGCTGGCTCAGGCCTGCCAAACATTGAGCCTGAGTCTTGAGCCATCCAAAGCCAAAGCCACTGGCCTGGGCCAAGGCCAGGCCAGTGCAGCATATGTATGTGAGATTCAACTCCCACCAACACATTGATGTTCAATCTCTTTCCAGAAAATATGTATGTACTTCATCAATCATACAGGTACTGTATTCTTACCGAGCCATGCCTCAAATCCTGGGGGTAAAAGTTCATTACTGAGCCCTTAGACATGTGGAAGTCCCAAGTATAGCTGTACCTCAAAAGCCAGAGCTCAGGCCCTGGCTCATGGCTTTCAGAAGTGTGAGCCTGAGCCTTGGGCCACATAGAAGCCAGCAGTAAGGCTTCAAAAGCCCTGGCCCAGCATGGCCTGCTCTCAGGGCTTGAGCTGGGCCACCAACAACACTACCTCCAACAAATAAACAACAAGGGAACTGATTGCACTGAATGGTCTTAGAGAAGGGAGTTATGAGTGGCCCCAGTTTCCTTGTGATGGACAGATCCATAGTAAGTGAGCCGGTTTCAGTAAATCTTTAGTCAGAAGTGAGTGAACTCTCGAAACACACAAAAAAGCAGGGTGTGGAACAGGACTCGCAGGCACTGGCCAGAATGTCGGAAAAACACTCGGACCGGACCCTCCGGACCTGTAAATACCCGGAAAATGGTCAATTTTAGCTCAGGGATGGTCTGTGTGCGTGGAACTTAAGACCTGTGCGCGCGGGGGATGAAAAGGCTCTATGCGCGCACAACCTTACACTTTCAAATCTTATAAATATCAAAATGATGTTTGTGTGCGATAAAAATTAGGGTACATACGTAGATTATTTTTTCGTGGTTTGGAACAGCATAGTGGGCTTCAGGCAACACTAGTAACACTGGATCAGCTACCATGTTTTCCCATGTCAGAATTGGCCCACCCAATTAATTGTTCAACCTGCGTGAGTTTTTGACTGTGATTGCAATTTATCTTCCTGTTCCAAATGATCCATCAATATATACAGTTTATCATAATCCCAAGTACTATACACACACATAGGGATAATTAGAGGACTGAGCTAGCATTATCAAGCCACTTCCGAGTCCACATATCCCTAACGCTGTTGTCATGAAAGAGCGACACACGTAAAACATTAAAGTGCCGCAGTGTCCCCACCCTGAGAGCTTCCCAACGAGACAGAGATAAAAAGTGGGTCGAGATTAAAACCAACGTAACGCCAGAGATATTTGTTGCGACGTTTTACCGGACGGTCCCGAAGGTTCTGATACCTTCAGATATCGGTTGCAGAGATATCTTTGTTTTGCTCCCGTACCTTGAATCTTGTCGAAACCCCCTTTAGTTTAATTCAATCAAAGCAAAGTCAAGTTGCTCAAACTTGAGGCATTTGAATTTGCCATGTCGAGGGTGCCCATCTTGAAGGCTAAGCACATAGATATGATAAATTCATTACTGTGTGGCAACCACAACATTGTTCGCCTTTATTTTTGATCTGGAAGGAAATTTTTTGGCAAACGGTTCAGTGGAAAAGCGATGAGGCTGTACCGTCAGCCTATGAGTCAGCCCAACCCTCCACTCGCGCTCAGGTTGAGTGTGTCCTGCCTCAAGTGCGATGCATCACCTGAGCTACATCTAAATATCTTAGCAGATAAGAATCTTTCACATCAATCTATCATATTATATAGAGCCCGAGGGTTATACCTACGGGAGCATCTGTGCTGAATACTGTGGGTATTGTGAACATCAGACAACAAGTCGAAGTTCATGATTTCTTCTGTGTTTAACCACCGAGTATCCTCGCACACAAGTTAATTTTATAATATATCAGATAGGCTCATACTCAAAAAGGGGTTGAAATGTGTAACTGTTGCCGTACAACACCAACTATGTTCGTGAATTGTCGGTCGATAGTAGCGCAGAGGGGTCGTGCTGCAGTCGGGCAAAAAAACACATAGTACTACCACTGCATGCATTCTCTCATCAGCTCAAATAGAGTTGTAGCAGAGTCGTAGCAGGAATGGACTATCTATAGGATAATCCTATTGCCAGAGGTGTGAGGGGCCTAATAGTCCTTGAGGTAGCTGTCAGCATCAGTAATTCGGGTAAAAGAATTTCGGCCTTTTTTGCACCTTTTTTAGTGACGTTTCGGGCTCGTAGAGCCCATATGTCATCATAATGCCAAAAAAGTCATATGTAATAGGCTATGTCCGTTGCGTAGGCACACAAAAGTAGCCGATGTCAACGCCTTGTCAACGACGGTGACGTCCTCACCACTGGCATCGAGTTCAAGGTCCTCAAGGTACTCAATGATAGTGGTGGCTTCCTTCTGCCCAATGTCTAACATTCACAGAAAGCTGTAGGGACTTTCAGAAAAAGTCAAAAATTCCGGTAAGCACATAATTTTTATACCTAATTACCGATGATGTTACCGACTGAGGACTGTCTCAATGGCAGATCATCTGAATGGCCACAGAGCATTTTTGGTGATGTATTTTGTCGATATCTTCATCTCATTTAAGCTTGCATCTCGCATTCTGAGCTCAGTTGTTGCCACAGGGCCTCCCTCACAATGTCCGAGACAATCATGATTGATTGTATCATCTGTCCATGTTAACCTAAAAGCTTAAAGGCCTTCGCCTTTTCAGGTCCTTCATTTTTCCTCTCTCTCTCTCATTCTTTGGGCTCTAAAGTTCTGCACTGAACCGTGGTAGCTTATAGTCGGGGTGTCGGCATCAATGTTTAATATCATACACCAGCCCAACGTTACCGGGGTGTTCCCTCAAGCCCTATCTGACGGGTCGTCGCTGCCTAATGTGGAAGAGATAATGGCAGGAGCGCAAGTAGTCAACCGTAGCTCAGGTGCGTAAAATGTCATCGCCTTCGCTTTGCTGCGCACGAGTTGATTGGTTTTCTCTCCCAGTCGGAGCCCTTGCGTTTTTATTATATGACGTTTGTTTAACGTTTGACGAAGAGGTATGTGATCATTTCCGGGATTGAAGCTCGAGACTGACAGAGGAATTTTCAGGTTGAGCTATTTTGGCCGTATGTGGGCTCTATGTCAATGTTGGAAAGTTCAATCTGAAAGAATGGCATTTGGATTAGGCGAAATTGGACGTTCATGAAATTCAACTTTTTCTTCCTTCGTTATGTGCCTCTATTAGCCCAAATGTTCGTGGCTCGATCTCTTCTATCTTCTTTCATATCTCATCATTCAATATTCAGACCTCTGCTCCTCGTTGGTACAGAGCTCACTCCTCTGTTTCATTTCACCACACATGATTGTTACATATGGCAGGTTAGTTTAATTAAGCTTATTCAAATCCTCTCCCAATTCATCTGTGTCATTGAGCAACTAGGTATATCAAGGAGTTGTATCTGTGTGCACCATTATATCCTGTGACTTTGTCCTCCTTTCCAGAAGTACACCTCACTTAGCTTGCAAAATGTGGTGTAGTTTAACTCTTCCTCACAGTCCATGCCCTGTTCCACAGTCATAAAACTGTCCAGACCCTTGTTTATGTGTGCTATGTCCTCGAAATAGCAGGATTGTGCATTGGCCTGGCCCTCACTCTCCCCGGCATCAAGTTCGATGAAAAATGCACAGTCCTAGGTGTTCCGCCTAACCTCCTCATATATGCTGGGGCTTGCGTTGCTTTTCAAACTGTCCTATATGCCCTAATGTTGTACCAATTTCTACGCGGGCTAAAAACGAGCTGGGGAAACATTCCCATAATCAAATTACTGATGAGAGATGGAACATGGGGGTTCTTTCTGCTATTCGGTTCATATATTTTCTTCCTTATTATTCTGAAACGATGTGCTCAATCTCAGTGTTGTCTTACAGTTTCTGTCACAGCATATTCATCGCTTTATGGTTTGAAGAACTCCGCATATGCTGGTGTACTATATTCATGGTCTTTGACTGCCTATTCATTCTGCGTGAGTTCTTATGAATTTGGTTTTTTTACCATGTCTTTCACACAAACCTTCAACTTTTATTTGGCCTTTTTAGGGATACCGTATCCTTCTCAATATAAACCATTTTACTAGAACTCCGAGGAGCATCAATATTGTCACACTTTCCAGTCTACATTTTGTCCAGAGTTCCTCCCAGTAATTAGATCCATCTGTCACAGGTTGCCACATTGATTACTATATTATCTGACTTTCCTTGTTCTCATCATAGATACAAACTCAGGATCAATCTTTTATCCACCTTGCATTTGCTGTCTCTGTACAGTAGAATCTCATATTGAAAAACTGTAAAATTCCCACAAAGTCCAGGAACAGATGCAGTGTCTGTTGACCTTAAAAAGCCTTCATGTTCTTGAGACCCTTCTTCCATTCCAGTTTACTCAAGTCCCAGAATGGAGACTATTATGATTGAATGTCTTTATCTGTCCCCCTTAAAAACCTTCACTCTTGGGGCTCTGGTACAGTACACTTTACTTTTTCACATCTACATACAGTGATAGCGTCTAATATCCTAAACTGCCCTTCCTTTCTGGGGTGTTTTCTCAAGAGTAGGTATGCAGTCACCAGTGTCAATATTCTGGACATCCAGGAGTTCATCAATCTTTTTATTCTCCAGTCATGACACTTGCATTTTTTTTTGTTTGACATTTGATCAAGAGGTATAAAATGATAGCTGGAGCAGCAAACCTTGATGCTTACAAATTATTTTTCAGGTTGAGCTATTTTGGCCATATGTGGACTCTATATCAAGCTCAGATAACTTGGGCTGAGAGAACCATGTTTTGGATCAGGTGAAAAGTTGGACATTTATGAAGCACAATTTTTTTTCATCCTGAGGAGACCATGTATGATGCCATAGCTTATGATTATAGAGTATCCAGATTGTATGACTATAAGGCCTTCCAGAAGCAGTGTAGGCCTTGAATTGGCTTATAGTTCCATAACCCAGGCTGAAAATATATGTGCCTGAACTGAGAGCTCCAAGCTAGCTTACAATTTGAATGTCAGGGCAGAATTTACTATAAAAGCAGCTATCAGGCTTGAAATTCACAAGCCTGGGATTCACGGTTATGCTAAAATTGGTCACTGATATGAGGGTTTGATTTGACAGTTTTTTTGAGCATTAAGTGGTAAGTATCCAAGACTATGATAAATACTCAGTAAACTGTATTCAAAGCTAGCAATAAACAGGGTCTCAAAAGGTTAGCAGATGCAGGTATTCAGTATAAATTTAGAATGGGCTCCTGGACTTTCTGCTTAATAACCAGTCTGCTTGAGAAGAAGACATCTGCACTCCCTCACCACACTCAAACTATATAAGAAATTTGAGAAAATCCTGCCTGTAAAAGTGATTTACTGCTTTCTTGATTTCTGTACTGAAGCTCACCCTATTTAAGGAAAGGCCATTCACTTGTGCATAAGCACATCTGACCGGCAATGTTAAGAAGAGACTTGAACACTCACTATGTCTTGCCCATCATAGATCTTGTTCCTGAATTAGAAATAATATCCAGCAGCCACTATAGCCAGAAATTTCCCTTTCCAGTGAAATGTGCTAAGAAGGGTAATAATGAGGGTACTACAACTAAGGTTGTAGTCTCCAAACAACACTCCTAAGGCAAAATTTACAAGGACTGGTTCGACGTTGATCAAAGGTTCCGTACTTAGCCAAAGAGGAGGAGGATGTGGAGTCAAAGTGCAAATAGACTTCAACTTAAATTCGACTCAGGAATGCTTGTCAGAAGCTTCCAAGCCCAAGATGGACAAAGGTAAAAGGAAGAGAAAGTGGTTTGGGAGCTTAGTAGCAGTGGGTTAGGATGGTTTTCAGATCAGAAAGCAACTTCAGGAGGCAACTCGTTCCAGTGAACTCGTACCCTCCTTAGGTTAACTCAGCAGTGTAAACAGACAGTTCAGCAGCAGACAGACAAAGACTCCAGTGAGCCAACAGTTCAGATCAGACAGTAAACAGTTCAGTGAACAGTGAGATTCGATTTCTAGTCTAAAACCAACAACTCTAAGTGCTAGTTAAGTTCTATTGTCTCTCTCTAGAAGCTAATCCTGAAGATAGTCAACAACTTTTGCAGTGTGACTTATGCTTCCTGAGGGTTTGCCTTTCACTCTAGCATTAGGATGAATCCCCAGTGATTGCCTGAGGATCCTTCAGGAAACCTGCAGGCTTATATACCCTTCAACTACATACTTTAATACAAACTCAGATTTGTCCTTTTATCCTAGTTATCTACATAGTTTATCTTGCATATTGCCTTATAAGTATATTATTGAGAGAGTTTTGACATTAATCTTGGAGAGGACATTTTATGTGGGTCCCAAATATCCTTCTGAGGTTTGTAAGCAGGTGGGATAACCGGGTAATCACTAAGCACATATGCGCCCATGTGGACCCATGGTTGTCCCATTGTTTTGCATCTGATCAGGGTCCTCATGATGACATGTGGGTCCCTTCAGGGTTCAGCATTTCTCAATACACTTTCCTTCTCCAACTGCCTCCTGAGCCTATATTAGGTTCCTCTAGAATACCCTCAGAAGGGTAATCTAGATAGCAGTTGACAGGGTGTATCAATATACTCTCTTCTTATACTCTTGTATTATCATTTTAGGTGGACCCATGTGGGTCTGGAATCGGGGTCACACAGCAGTGGGTTACCTGAGTCAGCTTCCAGAACATCGGGCACCACTGTCCATTCCCTTGGATTCCATTCAGGCTGCTCTTTCATACATCTCCTTTTAGGTTTTTCTCCTTCTCAGGACCCTTCCCAAGAAGTGTCCTTAGGTCAATCTCTCTCCTTCTCCAAACAGGCTACTGAGAGTAGTCCTTAGGTAGGTCATACATTAGGAATATCTCCAAGTAATCCTTAGTCTTCATTGGAAGGTTTCCTCCAGAGGGCCTTTCTGCCTATCATCCTTACAACTATGTGTAAGCCTGTGGGTCCCAAATTGCTGACCCTGACAACCACCCTCCATGGATAAGGTCCATTGGTGTAGGTTGCCATATGTTTCAACAGCTTTCGGATCTTCACTAATCCATCTCACTCAGAAGGAACCCCATTGGGAGGCCCTTTCCGAAGCTAAAGCCATCGGATGTTGTCTATCTCAGCCACCTCAGGAGGGTTCATCCGAACATTGCACGTCTTCCTCAGCAGCTTCCAATTCTGAACATTCCCTGTGGGCAGCGCTTCCTGAGGTTCTGGCTACTCATGAGGATGATCCCCTCAGTTCATGAACTCTGACAGGAGTCCCCTTGTTATGTATAATCATCTTGTCTAGCTTTTGGAAGTACCTTACTAAGGTCTTCCTGCTGGACACTACATTTATCTTTATGCATCATCTTCACCAGGTGCCTTCCTAGGACCGTACTATCTCTTTCTAATATTTGGATTCTATATCCTCAGTGCCTTCTCCTATAGACATAACTTGTACTCTTCTAGTGTGATATCTCTTGGCTCAAACTCTGTGTCTCTAGCCAACCTTGTTAAGTCAAACTTCTGCCTCCGAAGGTGCCTCAGGAGGTACTCATCACCATGGGGATGGGTCTAGTCAGGCATCAGCAAGGTCCCTGGATGGGACTTCTAGAGGTATTTCTGGAGCGGCAATACTTAAGTGTACTTGCCAATTACTCCTGACCTTGGCACCTATTAGTCTCTACAGGTTTTGAGATGGTTCATGAGGGGCCTCTGGAACCTATGGCTCCCAGTCTGGGTCTTTCCCCAGTAGTGTAGGTCTTGCATATCTCCTCAGTTTATACCTAATCTTATTAAATTAGAATAGGAAATGAATAAAATTAGGTTGTTTGTGTGTGCAGGTGTGACACCAGGTTGAACAGTGTGCTGAATTTTTGTACTGTGGGGCCACAGATGAGAAAGTGATGAAAGTCAGATCTGGATGGTTAAGCTTTTTTTTAATTTGTCTGCAATAGCTCTTACAAAATTGAATGGCAGAACAAGCTTGTAGCTTGCCAAATATGCAAGTCACATGTATTCTGATCTATGGTGACCAGGAGCAAGGAGGACCAATTTTGTGCATTCAAGTTGTGAGTATATCCCACCAATGGCCTATGTGGATACAACATCATTGAACAACAATAGCAAGTATCAACAATGTCAAGGCTAAGGGCAGGATAAGAGGGACACCCAGAAAAGAGAGACTGTTATATCAGGACAATTTGACCAATGTTTACAGTGGGAATAAATATCTATATGGGTTGTCTCTCCCAATATGAGAATATGCATTCATTCTCACAGTCTATGCTCTACCATAACAGCAAAACTATTCATAGACTCATTGACCACTGTTATGTCCTTGAAATTGCCTGATTGTCTAGGTCTCAGCCTCTCTGGAATGAAGTTCAAAAAAAAGGCACCATCACAGACATTCCACCTGCTCTCCTCATCTATGCTGGCACTTTTATTGGATTCCAGATTAACTTATTTGCCCTAACAATTGTACCAACTATGTAGACTACAAATGTGCTGGAGAAATGTTTCTAGATTGCAAGTATTGATGATGCATAGAACATGGACATACTTCACAGCTGGCTGTGAATACTATTTGGAACTAAAGCAATGGCCAAGGAATATAATGCCTTACTTTTCCCAGCACAAGAACAACTTGAATTCTGCTGGAAAATAGATCACAAGCTAGTAAGATATTTGGGCAGTTTTCTACTCATAAAAGTATTAAATACTTAGCTGTAAAATACACTACATATATTCAAAAATCCAAATATCCATTGAGTCCAAAAGGGATATTTGGAAACATTCAAGAAATACTCAAGCATCCTAAACATGGTAAATCTTTGGACAGTTATTTTTGATCCCAGTTCAAAATATCCTAAATTTCTGTTGCTTTAAGTGTTACCTGCTGTGGTTGCACTCAAACAGGTCTTACTAAAATAGATGAAATATCTTCAACAGGTATTAGAAATATTCAAAATAAATGCCCTTTTGGGCTGTATGAATGTCTGGACTTTGAAATATATGTAGTGTTTTACTGCCAAATGTTTACTGTTTTTGGAAGCAATAAATTGCCCAAATATCTTACTGGTTTGTGATATATTTCCCAGCAGAATTTGTGTTGTTTTTTTGTGCTGGGAAAAGTATGACATCATATTTCCAGGCCGCTATTTTGACCTCAAATAGCGTTCACCGCCAGCTGTGCTTCCTACCATATAGTTCATATATCTTTGACCTCTCATTTCAACACTATTATGCTCAGCTTTACGGTTGGATCCATTGTCAGTCTGTAATGCAGTGCTTGACAGTTTGAGGAACACTACTTAAGCTGGTGTACTCAATTCGTGACTTCTGACCTTCTATAAATTGTTCTGCTAGTTCTCATAAATGTAGTCCTCTGCTATATCTCCCACACGGCCCGTTGAACTCTTCATTATCCCCCTTTTAGGTATACCGTATCATTCTCAATATAACCATCTTACCAGAATTTTCAAGGTCCAGGATCGCAACGATTTAACGGCCGGCAATGTGTCCATTCCTCTCAAGTAACTAGGTCCTTTGCCGCTCTATGATGGAGGAAGGAGCTTCCGGGAACTGTAGTACTCAGGAAGTGGTATTTGTATGCGACACAGCAAGCAGGCAAAAACGTCTTTCTATGACTAACGGTATAAGCTGGTTTCCAGCTTCTAGTAACCTTGATTGTACCTTTTCACGTTGCCACCCATGGGAAAAGGTCCCTTCCTATCATCCTCAGAACCCCGTTCGCGATGACGAGAAAAGAAGTGTAGGGTGCGTGTCATATATAGCTGAAAGTTAGATTAAAGTTCTGCCCCCCTGTCCATGTTCTAAAAATGTTGGGCGCAAGGGTTCGGCTGCCGGGTGCAACGTGTGCTTCCTCCATATGATTGTGATTGTGCTCGGGGTTCTGGCACTGACATTTGGGAATCTGTCCTTCAGGTTTCCTTCCATCATCACCAAGAGAGTCCATCGCTCATGTCATTGTCATCGGCGACATCGCCTTGGCGCGCAACGATTAATGGACGATGGGACAGATTTCATCCCGTGATTTGAGAAACTAACCCCTCTGACATGAAATCCCACAAGGTTGCGGGAGAAGTAGCACCGGATTGGCTGTACCCTGTCAATCTGTCAATGCAATCAAATCAAATTCTGGAAGATCGTATAGGGTCCTCGGTTGCAGTTCTAAAATTCATATATTGTTTAAAGCCTAATCAAAGAGGGGGGGGGAAATTTCCCCAAACTGAATCGCGCCAATGGTGGACGATATCGATGTCTAACAGCTCAAACTTGGCAGAGGTGGTTGCTCGAGCACTAGGTGACGTCCCAGTACCTAGCGTGGAGGAGACGGCGGCGGGGGCTCAAGCGGTCAACCGGAGTGGAGGTGCGTAGTATTCTAGTCTTGCCGATCGTTGATAACTCTCTTTCAGTCGCAGCACTTGCATTTCTGTTCTACGACATTTGCTTGACATTTGATGAAGAAGTACGTAGTCCAGTCTCTTAAGAAAGAGCTTCCGGACTCACGCAAAACACTCAGGTTGAGCTTTTCTGGCCGTGGGTTGTCTCGATTAGTTTTGAGAGTTGAAGCTGAAAGGAGCGGATTAGGCGCAAGTGGACGTTCATGAAATTCAACTTCTTCCTCGTTCGTTACATGCCTCTGTTATTTCAAATGTGAGTGGCTCGAACTCTACTATTATTCCGGTCGTTCATTATCGAATCTATAGACCTCTACTTCTTGTCGGCACGGAGCTTACTCCACAGTTTCACTTCACCAGCCATGACTGCTTCATATGGCAGGTTCGCGCTTTCCGCTTATTGAAAGCTTCCATCTTAATCCCTTGGAGAAAAAACAGGTTTATCAAGGAGTTGGGTCCGTATGCATCTTCATGTCCTGCGACTTTGTCCTCCTCTCCAGAAGTAAGCCCTCGAAGATCACCTGAAAACACACATAATACAATCCCTCCTTCACAGTTTACGCCCTTTATCATTCCAACAAACGAATTCAGCTGCTCGTTTACTTTTGCTACATCCTCGAAATTGCCGCCTTGGGCGTCGGACTAGGCCTCTCTCTCCCCGGGGTCAAGTTCGACGAGCGTTGCACAGTCATAGCCGTTCCCCACGGTCTCCTCATCTACGCTGGCGCCTCCATCATTTTCCAAACCCTGCTGTTCGTCTTGACGCTCTGCAAATTTATATCTGGATTACGTATGGGCTGGGGAGACATTCCGATTGTCAAACTTCTGATGAGAGATGGAACGTGGGCGTTCTTCCTCCTATTCGGTCCGTGCATCCTGCCTTTCCGCTCTTTTCCCGAAAAATAAGCCTCATCCCTTTTTTTGCGCCTTTTCGATTGTCAGTCGGAATTGTGGCTGAAGCATCACTCTATGGATTGAAAAACCACGCATACTCTGGTGTCTTATTTTCATGGCTTTTATCATCCTACTCGTTTTGCGTGAGTTACCGTCGTCCTTGGGCCTTAACTAGTGACTGACAACACGCGCCCACAACTCACTTTTCCATTCCGCTCGTTCGTTTCTAGGGATACCGGATTCTCCTTAACATTAACCATCTTACGAGGACACCTGAGAGTATCAACACTAGCGCGACAATATCCAACAGTTTCCAGTTCACCAGTCAATTTCAGGAATCATCAGATCTGTCAAATTCTTACGAGCTTAGACCGTTGTCTGCGCCAAGCGCCGGTGGCGTTTGAACTTTGATTTTCCAGGGATTCGGGAAGAAGAAAAATACGCGGACCAAAGAACAATGTATGGGTATCATGGATTGTTGTTGTATCTTCACAAGGAACTAGGAACGCATGGACTTGACAGATTTTTGTATTTTTAACGTTTATCATACCCCCCTATACCGTTACTTAGCCACCCATCACCTTATGCCTCGCACCGAAATTACTCACGGATACTCTAGTTATATCAGTTGTATTTGATGAACAACAGATGTTGAATACAGAGAAACTCGTCGGAATGTACAAACGCCCGACCGAGTACAATGGCCATAAATACCAGTGTACGAGTGTACGAGCGTATTGGTCGCCAATACGAAACCAAATACGCCGACGTTCCACCTATCTTGACCGGGCGTTCCTCTAGATAGCACAAGCCCATCACACGCTCCTTCTGGAGACTCCTATCATCCTGGATGATTGAACAAAGTGACAAGTTAACATACCCGTCGAGACAAAAAAAGGCGGTTCTTGTATCAAAAGGACCGTCAGCCAAGACTCACCAAAAGATCCGTGGTATTAATTACTTAATGACCACATCTTTTTTAAATCAGAACTCACGGCAGTCAGTCCTAGATTGTAGGATTATAAGCAGATAGTCTCCAACACTCCACCGGGGCCACGTATCTGGGCTACTGAGACTTGTCAGAAGTCGAGGGTTGATTACATCGCGGTATGAACTGGCCGATTCCAACCTGGGCAAGTTTCAAGCAAGCTCCTTCCAAAACGCTCTACAAACCCGAACCCAGCTCCACAATGAGAAATCTGATTTCTCTTATCTCTGTACAACCCCTAGCAGCTGACTGTGGTTTGAATCAGGAACAACGTCAAGGTAATATCGATCTAATCACCATACGCATGGCATGAAAGAGTCAGTTTGAAGTAGAATTTTCCACAAACTCCGTGGACGGACTTTCCGCTCTCGGTTCCGCCAGTGCCAGGCATACATACAAGGCCCCCCCCCCCCTCCCTGCTTGCGTCAAAAAACGTGTTCTCCCATCTGTGGTAACCACACGATACGACCTCTCCATTCCCCTGTTGTAGGTGTAAACCGAGCTCAAGTTGGCCCGGAACAAAAAAAAACAAACGTCTGTTCATCAGTAACAAAAAAAAAAAACAAAAAAAGATGCTGGCGCCTCCCTCTTCCTCGTTCCCTTACCATCGCTATTTACCGCTTTTGCCCTCCATCCCGGATTGGTAAAATGCCATTATTCGCCCAACGAAATGTTATTTCCTTCTTTGCCGCTCAAGCCTCTAGTTGGTGAGATCGTCTATTAGTCTGATAGCCATGTTTGTGTTTGGTGTGCGAGACGTTTTCAATGGGCGTCGTAAATGTACGCCAGCTGTGTGGGGTAGGAGATAAGAAGATATTCGGATGGGGTCTACGATGATTACTAGTGGGCGTCGGTCGCGTTTTGTGGAATGGACTGATATGTTATATGGATTGAGATCGGAGGAGATTGGATGTTATTGGGGGTTATACATTGGTTTTTTTGCCTATCGTGGGGGTCGGGTTTTTTGTACTGAGGAAGCTGTAAGAGATGCACTTGTGATGGGGGGTTAGATCCGGGTTCGTAAATAATAAACGCGAAAGGTTCGATGTATCATAAAGGCTAGAGCTCACCTTCATCGTCATCTGCCCTGGTTCATTATGCTGAGATCTCAAACGAAACTCCTCCTGAGGTAAGCAACTGCATTTTCTACAAACACTTCGATTGTCGAGGTTACGGTGGTATACTTGGTTTCTACCCAAACGCTTATCGATTAGTCAATTTTATGATGCATGAAAACGACTAAAAGCTCATTATTGTTAGATTTTGAGATTACAATCTACCATGGAACAGTCAAGAGTGTCGACGGCGGAATGAAGGGTGACCCAGAAAACACAAAAAAGTCTGCAGAACTCTTCTTACCGGTAACCGCACTTTGACGAAAAAATCGAGCATGAGAGAGTTTCTGCCCATATCTAGTTACTACCATCTTCCGTCCCCTTGTTGCCGAATATCTCGATGCCCACCAACAGGGGAGATACCTTACTTCTCTGTAATCGCTTGACTCGACTCCCCGGAGCTTCAGCTTCACATTTTCGCCTCGCTCTGACCCCACCCACTCACGTTCCGACTCATGGTTCCCTCTAATAAGTTTTATCATCCGATTGCCATGACCGTGGATGACCTCTTTTTTTCTTTTCGATCCCCCATTTTCCAATTATAGACCTGTGGGTCCCAATCCTAAGCATTGCTGCATGACAGAATCTACCTACAGAAAAATAAACCTTCTCAGGCCATCGAACAAGATCTGTACATGTGAAACGTCAACTTCGGACCAAGTAAAAAACTAGAAAATAGTATCCATTTCAACCATGCAAAAAACACAAGTCCAACAAAAACGACAAATCACGTAAAAAAAAAAAAAAAAAAAAAAAAAAAAAAACAAAAAAACCCCATCTTCAAACAGGCAACTCCCCACTCAACCGCCCATCCCTCGAACTCCTCCCAACCGTAACCCCAATCCTCCCATCAGGCTTCCTCCAACCCTGCACAACCACATCCCAAATCGAAGCATCATACCTCGACAACACAATCTCAACACGCTCACTCCATCCAGGTTGAACTCCCCTGTTCGTGAACCCTCTCAACACAGCAGGTGGTTCACCAGACGATCGTGGGAAGTTGAGGTACACTTGTGGCACTTCCGCTCCGTAAACGTTACCGACGTTTTTGACGTCGAACGTCACTCTAAATGCGGGTCTATGAAGCCTATGAAAGAGAAACGAAGTCAGCAGGTTCTTGTCCATCGAAAAAAAAAAAAAAAAAAACGCACCAGATCGCAGTAGACGATCCAACAGCGATAGGAGACACCTGTCCTCTCGACCAGGCTCTCTCAAATTCCGAATACATTCCATCAAAACTGGGTATAGTCTCTATCCTCAGATTACTATATTCAAAGTCCGTATAGCTCAAACCAAATCCAAACTCGAATCGTGGTTCAATGTTGTTCTACAACCAAAAAAGGAACCATCAGCTAAATGACATGAAAGAGAGAGAGACAGAAAAAAAAAACAGAAAAAAACATACAGCATCGAAATGTCGGTAATCAATTTGAAGCCTGAAAAAAACCAAGGGGTCAGCACCACACACGCGGCTACCAAAAAAAAAACTCACCCATCCTCATAAGGAATCGCCAAAATATCCAGAGGCCTCCCACCAAGCACAAGCCCAGTCGAGTAATCCTCCGTCCTCTTCGCAATCGTATAAGGAAGCCTCCCAGACGGATTCCAATCACCATAAAGCACATCCGCAATAGCATTACCAGCTTCGTTTCCTTGTAATCCAGCCCACAAAACAGCAGTCACATTCGGATGATCAATCCACGGCTCCAGAATAAGCGGTCCAACACTGTTCACGATCACAATCGTGTTGTTATTTTGCGCCGCAACAGCTAATACGAGGTCGTCTCCTCCATGCCAAGCCGTGAGGTTTTGACTTTTTTTTTTTTTTTCACAACATCGATCAGCACGACTAAAAAAAAAAAGCTCGTGAAAAAAAACGACTTACCGATCACCCTCGTTCTGTACAGGAGCTGGAGGTGGAGGATAAGTAATATACTCTTCTCCCGAATCCGAAGCCAAAAAGACCAAAGCAGCGTTCTGCTTAATAGCCATATTCCCCGCTCTTGGCAGGTCAAAATCGTCAAATGACCATGAAACAGTGGTACGATGCTTTCTTGCACGTTGCTGAATCGCTTCATATGGCTAAAAACAAAAAAAACGGATAAGTAAACAACCGATCTTCCGATCTTCCGGAATGGAAAAACTCACCGAAATCAAATACGTAAAGTTCGCAGTACCAGAACCCCATCCCATAGCCAAAATCCCATCTTCCAAACCACCCTGATCAGCAAACCTGTTCGGTCCAATCTTTGGTGGTCCACCATCACTACCAGCCAAAAAAATCCTTCTCTCTCTTCCAGTGAGAGGTAACGCTCCGTTCTCGTTCTTCAAGAGAACCATAGAAGCAGCTCCAATCTTTCGAACAAGTGCCCCATGATCGTCTTGAACATCGATATGCTCGTTGGTCTCCTCACTGTCAGGCTTGAAAGCATCAAAGTTGGCAGTTGGGTATGAGGGGTTGTCTTGGCGTAAGAGATACCATGCGGCAATAATACGAACAGCTGAAAAAAAAAACTCATATGAGTAAACCCATCCAATCAGAGCTTTTTTTCCCTCGAGCTCACCCATATCATCAACACGAGCCTCCGGTATCGTCCCGTTGTTGACATACGCCGTGAGGTTACCTCCAAAGTACGAATCGCCACTGTTAAACGTGACATCGCCGGGCATCGTCATCTAATAGAGTTTTATTAGGGTCGAGGATTGACAGAACGAGGGCGATCATAAATCAACATACGTCAAGACCTGTAATAGCGGAAATGGTCGACATCGTCGCTTGCCAATCTGACATGATGACTATAGACAATTGATTAGCGTGAAATTTCCGCGAATTGAATGAATAGTGGAGCTTACATCCTTGGAATCCATATTCACGCTTGAGGATGTCGTTCATCGTCCTGTCATCTTCACAAGCATAGGTGCCATTATTGAGGTCTGGAATGTTAGCACAGTTAGCATCGCAAAGGAGAAACGTAAAAAAAAAAAAAGCGACGCACTATAACTGCACATCACACTAGCCACACCCGCCATCACACTTCTCAAAAAAGGATGAGCATAAATCTCATGAGAAGTCCTATCATCCACAATCGAACTCTCCATCGTCCGTTTATGCTCCTGCTCGCTGTTTTGAATTAAAGTATCAACAAATCGAGGTCAAATGACAAGCGGGAACGGGAAAAAACCTTACTTGAAAATGTAATGTTTAGCGCATGCTTGCACGCCCGACTGTTGCATCCCCAAAATGGTTTCGTAAGCGGATTCACCAGTCAAGAACGGATCTCCACCAAATCCTTCCCAATTTCTTCCACCTTGTGCAACACGACCCATGTTCATCATAGGTCCCAAAGCGATGTTGACGCCTTTTGCAACGTGTTCAGCACCCATCGCTATTCCTCGCGCTCGAATTAGCTCTCGGTTCCATCTGCGCAAGGGTCGATTGATGCGAAAATCAAGGAATGACCGATCTAATATAAATCGGGTTACTCACGTTGCAGCGGCATTGATACCTGCGGGGAACGCAGTGACAAAATCTGCGAATCGTACCCCCAGAGGCGAATCCTAGCAAATACCGCTTTAATTGAGTCGGAGAACTAAGGCCGCAGATTTGACGCACCTCAGGGCAGAGTCCTGGAAAGTCGCCGACAGGGGGAGTGTTGCCCTAAATAAAGCATCATGAACGTCATCCCTGTTATAACATGACAAATGCTAAACTTACGACACAACGTCCATTCGTCCAGCCCACACCTGTAGTAATATTCACCTTTTCTTCGAGAGAGAAACCAGCAACCTGCCGAGTGTAATGGTTAGATCGGCTGACGGGGGGAAATGGTTGCAAAAAACAGAAATCGGAACGGTTGAAAGTTTGAACCGGCCATCATCATTTATATCAGGGTCGGAAAAAAATCCCCATGTGGAGCGGAAATCGCTTTGCCGCAAGTGGAGTGGGGATTGAAAACGCCGCCCATGAAAGACGACAGAAAACACGAAATCGAAAAAAAAAAAAAAAAAAAAGAGGATTAAAGGCGTACCTGCTGTTTAGCTTTCTCATGAGCATTGGCCCACGCACGCTCAAAGTTGGGAACGACTTCGGCCTCAACTTTGGGTGGTTTACTGGGATCGGTGTCTGGGAACACGCCTGGAATGGAGACTTGTGATGGTGCGGGGAACGGTTCGAACGTGTACGGATGAATGGGGACTGTCTTTCGCGTGACTACTTGGGATGAAGTCGCGGGTGGTTCGTTCGTGGCTGTTATGGTAGCATTGACGCCAGTTGAAGTGGGAGAGGTCGAATTTGAGGAAATCGAGGAGGAGGAGGAGGAGGAGGAGGAGGAGGCAGCAGTGGTTGTGGTCGGAGCAGTGGTTGTAGTCGGAAGAGAGCTGTTGGAAGAAATAGAAAAGCTACTTGCGGTATTCGTTATGGATGCTGAGAATGAAGATGTCGGTATAGATTGTGAAGCGTTGATAGATTCTGACTGAGGAAATGAGAGTGTAATCTGAGCAGCAGCGAGTGGAAGAACGACGACTGCCAGCCATTTTGGGACCATGATGGCGGTTGGAAAACGAACGGTTCGGGTGAGGTCATTTTAAAGCATTAATATTTACGTAACCAGTTCTGATCGGTTAACGCTCGCTTCTAACCCGGCGCTTGGATCACGATCATCTCATTTTTGACTCGCAATCTCCTTCTAAACGACTCAACACATAGCCGGGTGTAAAAAGTCGAGTTATTCATTGATTATCTACAGTCTTTCTAGGAGATTATGAATTCTGTAACAGATATCGACCCAAGCAAGTTTCGTACGGATATAAGAAAAACCGGAAGTTGAGGGGTTTGGTAGCCAAGGCCGGACTGAATGAAAGAATAGCTCACCGTTCTCAACGGCGCACATGCCTCCCGAGCCCCAGCTGACCTCTTTTGCCATCATCAGGCGGTTCAGAAGCTACCCATGTACACCGGGAAGCATCATTTTTCTCATAAGCGCGCTACGACCGACTTGAAGAGAAAATGGAGAGGTTCCCGTGTGTAACGGAATGCCTAAAAGAATCTGTTAGCGGTCCCCCCACTCTGAACGATATCCATCAGTGGAGCATCCTTGAGCGAACCTGCAGAGGGTATACATACTGATCCCATTTCATTCCTTCACGCGGCGGGTCTGGCGGCGCGAGCTGAGGAGGCTAACCCGAGTCCATTACGTCCAGCCAGGGACACTCTGGGACACTGGGCAGCACTGGGCTCACATAACCCGCGAACATACACCGAGAAAAAACATGTGTGTATCTAATCCCGTGTCGATCTGACCCATCGATTGGGGAGAGGATCCGCGTCTTCCGAGTGTTGACTGGGGTCTGGCACTCTTATGCCAAGGATGACTGAATGTCCTGAACGTAAAAGGCGCGGTATGGAATTCAAAACAATTCAAGATACTAACCAAAACGCGCGCATGACTGCGCAATTGACAATATCTATGACAAGTCCATCTATCGATTGTCAACCGCACAACGCTTCTCGAGCTCGCAAAAAAAGGAGAACACGAGCCCAAGAGCGGCAACTTTTGACAAGCCAAATTCTGATTCAATTATAGAATCAACTTCTTCATCAGATGAATGTCGAACAAAAAGCCCAGAGCAGTCATGGGTCATACCTCAGGGTCTCAAGAACAGCTATAGTAACGTTTGTCCCGGTAACGCCCCAAGAGCCTTGGGGAAAAGTCACGTCAATACTGAGATCATTGGCAGTTCGTGAAGATCAGAAACGACACTTCTGATAAGTTATAAAAACAGGGTAAGTTCGATCAGGTAGAAATCAGGATCACACTCGATCGGTACGGTTTGAGCTGGCCAGCTTGAAATACCCTACGGAAGAAAAAGAGCCGAGTTGAAGTTTCTTGCGTCTTCTGTCAGTGAGTGCTTGACATCTTGTGCGGGAAATCGCTACAGTCAAGGACTCAAGAGCGCCACAAATTGAACATGATGGATGGAAGAGGAGAAGCTCCAAGCCGTGTGCGTGAGACTTGACTTTCAAACTTGATTTACTCCAACTCCCGTTGGAGTCCACTGAGGCTGGAGGCCGGAACCTGTATCGCTGTAGGTTACCGGTAAGTTCCTGATAAACGGTTCCCTGGAGGTTCCTGGAGGGATGGTAGGTAGAGAAACTAACCGCTGTTAATCATTCTGGATCTCTCGAGCTTCAGAACATTCGTGTATAATTCTATCGATTTTGGACGGTTTTCGGCCAGCACGTGATCCGTACCAAGCTTACGCAACGCATCTTCAGTGTCACCAACTCTTCCCGAGTTCCTGACCCACCTTGAAGTAAACGCTGCCACCCGATCAAGTATCAGACAGTCATGATCAAACACCAGGAACTCTCATTCAACATTGCCGTCGTTGTGCTGGGTGAAAGTTTCTCAACCCCTCGATGCCAGGTCGCAGGACCAACAAGACCTCTCCGTCTCGGTGCGCTTGCAGCAGCTCTGGATTCCATGGTAGCCAACCGTGATCATGAATCACTTCTCGCCCTTGATGCTGGGATCGACGATGGATTGAATACCATGCTGCCCACCCATTGATGATTGAAAAATATTTGAAGTGACACGATCCGTTTAGCCAGTATGGCACAGCTTAAATCTATAGCCTTGACCTCTCCAGCCTGACGCTAGGAACACTTTCATCGATATTGACACCAAAAAAAACGTCCCCGCTGCCCAGTGTCATGGGTCTGCAGCCTCGGAAGCTTACGAGCTGCTACCATAGGTCGAGACTCAGCTGTAGTTTCAAATAGGTACGGTTTTTCTTGCTGTGTTTATCAGACCACGCTCATTGAAAGCTATTTTAACAGACTTGATTCTGCTAATCTATTTATGAACGCAGACTGGTGGGACCCATGGTAACCGACACCGTTCGTTCTATTATTGGAATTGACCTTCCACATCTCTATTGCTATTGATAGTTATTTGCATGAACCAGGACGCGTATAAGAAGCCACTTCTCAACTCACACTTCCTCACTGTGCTGTTCAGGTCTGGTTGTGCCGACCTCTACTTCCCCTCTCGCTTCGCTATCTTTTTTTTTTTTCCATTCGTTCAAATTAATTCGGTCACCGGTGATCGAATTCTTCACAATCCCCAATCAACTTTGTCGTGCAGCGCACCAATCAACGTCTATAAAGCCTCTTTTTTTCAACATGTTGTTCAAGACTCTTATCCCCTTCGTCGCCGTTACATTAGCAGGACTCTCAGCTGCCCTTCCTCGTCCTATCAATGTTGCTTTGATAGCCCGTGAAGTACATACGACTTTCGACCCACATTAACCTTCCCTTGTCTAACTTTTTTTTTTTTTTTCTGTCAGGCTGCTAACGACGGAACTGTCTTAAACGATGTCAGCAACACGGTCGCTTCCACCAACGCTGCTGGCGCCGCCGCCGCCGCCAACTCGACCGCCAAAGGCAAAGGCAAAGGCAAGAAACACCACAAACACGGTGGGAAAAAGAACAAGACTGCTGTAGCTGTTGCTAACACCAATAACGCCAACGCCAACGCCAACGCTGTCGCCGAGTTTGGGGGGAGTTTTAAAGCCGTAAGCAATGCTTTTTTCCTTTTTTTAAACTTGAACTTTTAAGTGGTGGCTAATGTCTTCTTTTTAGGCTACTAATAAAACTGCTGGTGCTGTACAGAAGGCGAAGAAGAAAAAGGCGGCAAAGAAGGGGAAGAAGGCTAAGAAGGGGAAGAAGAAGGCGGCTAAGAATGGTGGTGCTGCTAATGGTGCTGGGACCGCGAATACGGGTGCTGGGACTGCTAACACTGGCACCACTAACACTGGTTCCGGTACTGCGAATACGGGTGCTGGAACAGCGAACACTGGCGCTGGTACCGCGAGCACTGGTGCTGGAACTGCTAACACGGGTGCTGGTACCACTAGTACCAACGCTGGCACCACAAGTTCCAACACGGGTACCTCTGCCAACGCTGGTACCGCTAACACCGATGCTGGCACCACCGACCAAAGCACCGTAAGTGTTTGTTGTTTTGCATTTAAAGTGATTTTTGACTCTTTTTTTTGTCGAATACCTTTCAGACCAAACGTGATGTGAGTACTTGTTATGATCCCGTTTTCGACGTCTTGTTGACGATTTGCTTTTTTTTTAGGAGGACGATGGTTCTGAAGAGGAACAGGTGAGTTGTTGCAAAAGTCCGGAATGGTAAGTGTGAGACGGCTGATGAGTTTTTTTTTGATTTTTCAGGACGATCAAGTCGATTTTGAGGACCAGCAGGTGAGTTGCGCAAAAAAAAAAAAATATCCGAAAGCTCATATATGCATAATTCGTCTTTCAGGACGACTTTGATGATTTGGACTGAACGGTTCCTTCGATCCGTCTTTTTCGGACCTTCTGTATTCCTCGAGGGTTATGATACCGATACCAAGTGGCGGACGATTGGGCTGACGCTGTAAGAAAAAGGGTTTATGGTTGTGTCTACCGAATTGTTTTTAAACGATCGCGATGCGCGGGTTGGCGTAATAGACCTGAAATTTTTTGGTTTTCGCGTGGTGTTTTTCGTTCCTCGTGTGAGGATCAACGTTCCGGTTCATTTCTCACAGTCTTGAGTTCATCGAAGGAGCGTGATAGGTGTGTTCAACAGGGTGCGTCGTGCGTGCTCGAAAGTGACATAAACTGTCCGCTCGGAGTCTTTTTCGGTGAGCGACCTCTTTGATAGTTGGTGTTGACGTCATTATTTAATACCACGCGAGCGGCGCACTCGAAGCTCGATCAGAGGTTACGCACTTTCACCTCAACCACGACCTGTATCCATCTTCCCCCGTATAAACCTCTTCAATTGTACGCTATGGTACCTCTCCAAATTAGAATCCTCACGGGAGATCCTCGCATCATGGTGGATCCTTTGGTTTCTATTCCTCATGATTTGGAGACTTGGCTGTGGTAGAAGAAACCGCTCCAATGACAATGATGGCCAAAAACCCTGCCCAGATCGACAGTACCCAGGCTAGGCAGCTCATAAGTCCTGTTTATCCCAGGGTTGGAGGTTACCTTGCGTCCGGGGCCTAGACTTCAACTCTCATTTTCATCCCGCGCTCATAACCACAGGTTTGCTCCCGCTCAAGTACACGGTTATATGAGATCTTGAAATCTATTTATATCCAACAAGTTGGTTTGTACCCATGGTAACCATCTGGTGCCCACTGTTCCACGACAGAT
Source organism: Marasmius fiardii PR-910 (assembly GCA_014904975.1). Lineage (NCBI taxonomy): Eukaryota > Fungi > Basidiomycota > Agaricomycetes > Agaricales > Marasmiaceae > Marasmius > Marasmius fiardii. Next base: position 228,719 of record MU127826.1, read on the forward strand.
AGTATTGATTCAGGAAGAATATAAAAAGGCGCAACTCCCACACACTCGAGCCCCCCACACTGTGCTTTAATCAGGTCTGGTTGTGCCAACCTCTATCTTTCTCTTTCCTTCGTTCGTTTCGGTCGCCGGTGATCGAATTTCTCTTCCACTCGACGTGTAGCTTTTTTTTTTTTTCCCCTCCCCCCCCCCAAATCAAACTTTTTTGCGTGCAGCGCACCATCCGTTACTTTCGCTTCCTCTTCGTTTCATCATCATGTTGTTCAAGACTCTTATCCCTTTCGTCGCTGTTGCTTTGGCAGGATTTTCAGCTGCCCTTCCTCGTCCTATTGATGCTACTTTGATGGCTCGTCGAGTGCGTATTTTGTTGATCTTATCAACGAGTTAGAAATCCTAACTCTTTTATCTTATTAGCCTGGTAGCGATGCAACGATCCTAAGCGGTATCGGCAATAAGAACGTTGCTTCTGCTTCTGCCGGTGCCGATGGAACGATTCTCGGTGGATCTTCTGGTGCCTCGGGCAACGACAACGACAACACCAACACCGGCAACGACAACAAAAACGGCAAAGCCAACGGTAATGCCAACAACAACAACAACAACAAGACCGACTCGAGCAACAACGATAACCAAAGCGGGAAGAACAGTACCGCTAGTAGCAATGGCAACAACAACAAGGGTGTCAATAACAAAGGCGGGAACAACAACGATACTGCTTCTGGCAGTAACGACAACAGCAACAGCAACTCCACTGCTCAGTCTGGGAACAGTACTGACACTAGTACTGGTGCTGGGACTACTGTCACGGTGGTAAGTCGATGTTTTTTTTTTTTGGATTGAATACAATCGAGGTTGAGTTTTGTGCTAACGCCCCCCCTCCTAGACCGTTACTCAAACTGTAACGTCCTCTGCTACCGGCTCTGCAAAGGGCAGTTCGAAGAAGGCTCATGGCAAGCAGAACGGCAACAATGGCAATAATGGCAACAACAGTACCGCCTCGGCTAACAAGCACAATGGCAAGGGCAATAACAACAACGGCACCGTCTCTGATAACACTGGGAACAACAATAACGGTACTTCCTCAGCCAACAAGGGCAATAAGGGTAACAAGAACGGTAATGGCAATGGGAACAACAATGGCACCGTCACCGATAATGGCAATGGGAACAACAACGGAACCTCTACGAGCACTGGTCAGGGAAACGGAAACGGAAATGGGAACGGCAATAAGAACGGTCAGCAGAATGGTCAGCAGAAGGGTGGAGCTGCTACTGGAAACAAGGGTTCGAACAATGGTACTGCTTCTGGCTCTGCTGGTACTACCGATGCTGGAACGACTGGTCAAGGCGCCGTAAGTGGTTTTTTTTTTTTTTTTTTTGCGTGAAAATGATTTTTTTCTGACCTCTCTTTTGAAGTCTACTACCCCTCAAGCTCAGATTCCGGCTAATGGTGCTGGTCAACAGCAGAAGCAGACTGGAAATGGCAAGCGGGATGTGAGTTTTTTTTTTGTTTTTTCCCTCCCTCTGCGAAAAGAGGTTAAGATGGCTTATGTTTTTTTTTTTTTTTTGATGTTTAGGCCCAAGTGGCGGATGATTTTTGATTTAACTGACGCTGGGGAAAAGAAAAAAGAAAACTGCATTGGTTGGGTCCGACCTCTTACCGAACTTTTTTTTCTTAGTTAAGCGAAAGTAAAGTTAGAACTTCCTTAAGTACAAGTTTTTTGGCGTAATAGACCTTTATCCTTTTTGCATGGTATCTTTCTTCTAGTGTGTGAGGGTCGTCGTCGTCGTCGTCTTCTGCCACTGTTCCCGTGAATATCAATCTGGGCCTGGGTCCCTCTGTTACGATCAACTTTTTCCCGGTTGCTGCACATACGACACCAGGCGCGGACATGTGTGTTGGAGTTACGAGTTGTTGGGATGATGTGTTGTAGTCTGCGCTGATACCACCTGTTCATTCAGTTCATATGCCATCAAGTCCTCCAGATCTGGTTGCGTGTGCGTGCTTGAAAACTGCATAAAATCTCGTCGCTAGCCAACTTGGAACTATTTTTGGCTTGCTCGAGGGATGTGTTTGATTGATAAGTCCTCCCTTTACTATTACTATTAGGTCGGTTACGATCAAACACTACCGTGTGGTGGTTCCGTCACCTCAGCTTATTGTAGCTACCAAGTATGTAGAACACCAGTCTCGGTCTCTCGGGCTCAATCTCGCGTGTTCCGAGTAGTATAGATAAATTCAAGGTCATGTCGCCAATCCCCGAAAGAAATAAGAGTCATATAAAACGTTCAATAACATATCATTTTTCGAGTATGTAATACCAACGAAATCCGGGGCCTTCCCAACGGTCGTCCACAAACAATACTATAAAAACGAGGGAGGAAGCAGTTAATGCTTTGCACAGCTCCGAGTCCATAAAGTGAGATGGGATCCGGATTAATCCGGTCTGAATGGAACAAACCGTTCGTGCGTTAGAAACCGCATCAGTACAACGGCCAAAAAAAAAAAAAAAGAAAAAAAAAACGCACACACCTCATTTTGGCAACATACAGAAAGTCTCGTCGTGGATTATAACAGGTTCCAAGCCTTCAGGGCAAGGTTCTTCCTCTCCTTTGACCAGTGAGATGATGCAAAAGAGGAGAACGGTAGAGAAGAGTAAGTTTCTTGATGATAAAGTTCATGTTGGCTGATTTTTATTTGGTCTGTCGGACCAGAAACTCTTTATACTCTCGCGACCGCCTCCACCCCAGGGGCTGCTTCCATACATGACATCCTTGGACTGTTTGTAAGTATAGGAGACTGAAATTTCGACTTGCCTTCGATGCAAGGCTGATGATGGATGGTTGTTCTGTCCATTCCATAAATTCTGCCGGTGACTCGTTCCTTGTGGAGATTTCTGATTACTGGACCCTTGAAAACGTCGAACGTTATGTTGAACATTCGATATGTACTCTTAACGGTGGGGGGCGTTACACAACCGCTGAAGGGAGAATGAAGATTTTCACGAGGGCATGGACTAACGAGCCGAAACAGCCGGACGTCAAGTTCCGAGCTCCAGCGGCGGTTCACTTGTGATGATAATAATTCAAGCTCCCGCTCGTTGAAAGAAATAAGAGTCATACAAAATGTTCAACAAGACTTAAACCGGTAACAGCGTTCGTTCATATAATACCAACGAAACCTTCCCAACGGTCATCCATAAACACTAGTACTATAAACGAGGGAGAAAGCAGTTAGTGCTTTGCACAGCGTGCTCCGAGTCTATGTATAAAAAAAGGATGACCTTACCGCATAACCGAGTCAGATATCTGGGTAGAGGGTAGTAACACAACTTCAAGTGAGATGAGATCCGGTCTGAACAAACGTCATGCGTTAGAACAACTCCAGAAGAGTAAAGAAACGCACATACCCTCATTCTGGCACCATCGGCACCACGTTCTTACAGAAAGTATCGCCATCGACCACGACAGGTTCCCAGCCCGCGGGGCAAGGTTCGTTCTGTGCTTTGACCAGTGAGAGGACGCAAAAGAGGAGAACGGCAGAGAAAAGTAGATTCTTGATGATAAAGTTCATGTTGACTGATTTTTTGGGTCCGTCGAACCAAGACCCTCTTTATACTCTCGCGACGACTGGGAGAAGGTACCCTCCACCCTACTCCACGGGGGATGCTTCCATACATGACATCCTTGGAGTGTTAGTAAGTAAGTATAGGGGACTGAAGTGGGAGAGTTTTCATCCTCCTTCGATGCAAGCTGATGATGATGGTTGTTCTGTCCATTCCATAATTCTGCCGGTGACTCGTTCCTTGTGGTGCTTTCTGATTACTGGACCTTGGAACATTCCAAGGTCATGTTAAACATTCGATATGTACTCCGAACAGTACCGGTGGGGACGTTACACAAACCACGGAAGGGAGAAGCTCTTTTTTTTTCACGCGGGTTACGGAGTACGAAGCTGAATAGTCAACTTGGTTCCGAGAGGCTTCGACCCGTTCACTGCCGCCGTGACCGGCCCTCTGGTTAGAGCCTTTTTTTTTTTTTTTTGAAATGCAGTTTCACCCCAGGGAAATTGAAACGGACAACAAGCGAAATGGTTTTTTTCAAAAAGCGCCGGGGCGACTTGCGGGGGGTCAACTGAAAAAGATTTGATTTGAAACGGCTCAACTGAAAAAATTCAAGCCCCGCTCGCGAGATCCACCGGATCGATATACTTGAAGAAAGCTGCCGATGACAGACAGAATCGCTCAATGTGAGCAGGGAAGATAACTGGACGTTTCGGGGCCTGGCCCTGGCACTCAGCTTAAAGCTATTGGTTCACGGGTCCTCCAACGCTCAGTCGGAAGTTAGTCACGTCGGAGCTTGCACTGGATAATAGCAACCGCTAAAGTGACGATTTCTGTAAATGGAGAAAACGTGCTGCCAGACTCAGTGAGGCGGAAAAGTCCAAAAGTTGACTCTGAACTGAGGAAATAACTATGGTCTAATCTATGACATTCCTGATAGTAATATCCAGAACTCGATACAATATCAGCCGTTTAAAGATTGGGATTGATCGCTACGAGCACAGGCCCGACAACCCAGGAATCACGCACACTGTAAACCGAACGGCGTCACTACTTTCGTATATAGGTCCAAGGTAGAAAATAGAACTTACAGCGCCGAGACGGGTATCCTCGTCGTAAATGGTGAGTTCCTTCGACGGATCGCAGCACGAGCGAGCTCCGTTCTAGATCATAGTGAGCATTGATTGGCTGACGATGGCAAAAGGAACAAAAAAACACGTACCACGAGATCAACATAATCACGATGTTCACCAGTGCACACTATCCCCACGCGTTGGCAGTGGAATTCGTTGAATTCGGTCTCAACGAGTTCATACCCGGTCGGGCACTGTTCCTCTCCCTTGACTGAGAGGGCAGAAAGGAGGAGGATAGCAGAGAGAAGTAGGTTTTGGATGGTGAAGAAGGATTTGTTCATGTTGAAGGGTTTTGCTGGCTTCTGGTTGTAGACCCAGAACTCTTTTATACTGTCGTGTCAACTTGAACCCACCGTTGAAGAGCCCTCCCGCCGACTGTTTTCCATGCATGATATCCTTGGGCCGTTAATCCTTTGGTATTGGGGACTGAAGCAGGAAGTTTTCTTTGATGCAAGCTGCAATTTGAATGCCGTTCACCAGGGCCCACTTCAGTGGACTTCTATTCCAATAACTTGTTTATGGAATCTTCTTGGTGTCATTTTTCCTTTTTTAGATTGAAGGTATGAACGTTCGGTAAAGTTGAACAGCTGATAGCCACCCTAAACGTGAAAATTCATGGTAACGGGGGGTTTGACAACTCTGTTGCACCAGTGAAATACCAATTGAATGGATAAATGACGCTTTATCGTATATGTTGAACACCTCGCTTGTGCTCAAAAGTTCTGAAAAATAGCTCAATAGTCCAGGGGAAAATACGACGTTGTAGTGCCTTTTTTTTTGGGGGGGGGGAGTGACCTTGAACGGGGTATATTTACGCGAACCCCTTTGTAGGAAAATCTGCTTTTGCAGCTTACTTTTCAACCATCCCAGCATCACCCCAACCTCAGACATTCGGCGCCTTAAACTCGCATAGTAGTTGTTCAAGGCCAAGAATTCACAAATAGCAATCAAAAATCACGATCATATTCAGAACTTTCTACAATAACGAGCCAACATCGTCTAGAATTTTCCCGCCGTCACAAAAACTATAGCGAAAAGACCATTACTTCCTTTCAGAAGCAGCTTCAAGATGTAAAAAAGTGAACCTTACCAACGCCGACACAAAAAGTCTAGGATCTGTTTCGCTCGACAATGGGCGACACAATTCCGGTCTGAGCAACATCGCTGAGTGTTTGAAATGACACTTGAGAAACAAGGGTACATACCTCAGTAGTACCCCTTCTGAGGAGCCTTCTTCGTCTCATAGTGGCAATAAGAGTAGCCATTGGCCTCTTTGACCGTATGGCCTTCAGGGCAGTTGACCTTTGCTTCGGCTGAGAGGACGGAGAGGAGAAGGATAGCAGAGAAGAGCAGGTTCTTGATGGTGAACATGGCTGAAGAGATAACTTGTTTAATGTTTTTTGGCTGTGAACTCGGACCTCTTTTTATACTCTCCACGGTGATACTGTTCGTTCGGAGGCGTCAGCTGTGACCACTTGAATGACGGATCCCTGTTTTCGATGGTGCGTCAGTAACGGTACATGGACAGGCAGAATCTGAGTATATTCTGACGGAACTGAAGGCATAACTTCTTCGACGCCGCAAGCTAGATGTCGGATTCTTTCGTCGCGACTTCATTGAGCTTCCATTCCGATAAGAACCTCATTGAACCTTCTGGAGCTGGAGTCAAATCTGGAAGGAAAGTATGAATATTTATTTGAACGTCCGACGTCCACTCCGAACGGTAAACGTTTATTTATTTACGTGCCAAATGGCGACTCGACGGCCGTTGCGCAACCTGAGGGTCATTGACAGATCGTTTAGGTTGACGGTAGATGGGATATCGAGCGCTATAAGATAAATAGAGTTGAGCGTTAGAAAATCTACTGAACGATGTACTCGTGAATTTTTGAAGCGTCTCATAGAATTTATCAGGAGCGGCTCACCGTGCCAGCTATCCATCCTTCCCGATCAGGCTATTCATTCTGTTCATCCTCGCAGAGAAAAGTGGCGTAAGGAGTGAATGTGGAGCAAATTTGAAGGAAATAATCGGTAACGTTTCTGCAGGCAGCTTCTAGGCATGCGTTTCGTCTGACTTTGTAAAAGAAAGGTTAGACCGTCGATCATATAAAGACACTTGAGCACGAAATGATTGCGATCTACGATAGCTGGCACATAAATTGTCCAAGAATTGCGATGACAGGTAGATGAATCTTATTGACTCTTAGAGTATTCGAAAGTGAAGCTTTGAAGAGGGAAAGGGACTCGGAAGGTTCGGTTCTTCGCGGAAACTGAGTTCTTATTTATAGATTCCCACGCCACATGCGGTCCTACAGTTTACGACCTTTGATACAGGCTGGTACTACGGGACGGCCTTTGATGAGTTCAATCTATAAAAATAATCACTGGACCTTATGTCGTGTCATTTGGCCGGATATCCCGATCTCAGACCATCTGGATGCGCAAAGTACGATATTCCGTTGACAAAAAAAAAATCCGGATGTGGGAAAACGATGGCCACTCTCTAAAGTCCCCGGTCCACACGCAATTTTAAGAATCTGAAAATGCCGGGATTATTGGGGTCTTGGGTTTCATCTCAGTGTACAACGCGGGAAACGCGTACTAAATGTATTTGTGAAAAAGTATTCACCAACTTCACCAACGTCTAGCCAACTTATTCTTGCCTCAAGAATCCCATCCGAATTTCTCCCTAGGTCGACGACGATTCTCAAAAAATCGGCAATCTCAATGAACGAGCGGAATTCGGTTCAAGGATAAAAAAACCCTTTCGGCCTTGAATATTTTTTGACGCAAATTATATGCTTCCTCAGATGATAGGTAAAAAGACAAATCCACTTTTGGGAGTCCCAACTCTCGTCGTTCTTCCGACGCAATGTCCGATCATTCGAAAGGGGATACTTGGACCAGTACGTGGTACGGCTCTTAGCTGAAAGTCGATGGTATGGAACCTGACCCTTTGTGTAGCGCGGTGAGCCTTCAGAAAGGGATGAGCATCAAGCGCCATTGTCAAAGGGGTAGCGTAAATACACGCGAGTACGGAGGGTGGGTGACGATTCCTGCGTTAGTAAGGGCACTTTAGTATAAATAAAGATTTTCATGAGGGCGGCCGGGGTTGAAGGACCCGATAAATGAGAATGATGACCAGATTCATCGAGCGGAAACTGAGAAGACATCTGTAGGGTATTCACCATGGCTTCCAGAGCTATATTCTCCAGCACAGAAACACAGAAAGGATTGATGAGAAAAGGCTCGGATGACTCCATGTTTGCCGAACACGCCGATGGGCAAAGTCTCCGACTTGTATCGTAGAGATTCCCGTTCTGCTGAATGTGAGAAGGTATGAAAACATCAGGTCATTGGTCATCTGCCACTGGCCTTTCCACGCCATTGGAGAAGTTCCGTCCGGGTGAACCCGAACTGTCTCGGGCAAGTAGTTCAGACTTTTCAAGCCCGCGCAGTACAAATCCCACATCGCCAACTATGATGAAATGTGAGGATACGATGCCTACGGTACAAGGCAACGTACCGACCATCACAAAGAGGCCAAATGTAGAGGTGTGGAATATCGTTCATTCCACAAATCCTGGAGGGGGGAAACATCTGTCTCATCGGATTAATTACCGCTCAGGTTATTGTGTAATCGTAGAAGCTTGTACTTGCCCATTCCTTCTTAGATGAGTATTGGATAAGGTGTCCATGAAAAGTGTTATTGACTGATTGTCTTCAGCCGTAATGAAACTTCCATTGGTGATGTATGCCGAGTTGGCTCCTGAGAAGGAAGAGGATATTTCCACTGAAATATTGCCTCAGAGAGTAAGGAAATGGGACTCCGAAGCAACTGCCGCAGTTGAAGATTTCATAGTGTGAGTAGCTGTTTCCACGCCAAGCTGGTCCTTTCTCCTGAGGATTGTAAAAAATACGCTTGGGAAGACCAATAGAGAAGAGAGGATTTCCGTCGGATGATGGTGGTATGTCCGAAAACAGTGACGGCGGCAGTTAACCGTGGGTAACACCTCCGATTACCCCGGTCCTACAAAAAGCTTTGCGCTGCAACTTTGATGAATGGCCGACCGGCTGTGAACCTCACAACTACACCCTCTCGCCTTTCTTCCTCACCACCACCGTCTGCACGCTCAACTGGCTCTCAATCTTTACCTCACGTCTCTGACGAAAACCATACCTCCCGTACGCGGCGCACCAATACACATACACAGGAATCAGAGCAACTTGCATCAGAGCTCGAAGAAGAATCTACCGCTACGACGTCTACGATGCTCTCACCACGGAGTAGTAACTATGAAAGGCTAGAAGGGGGAATGGGACCTAGTAATATGGGACATAGGAAGAGGTTTACCTGGAAAAAGTTCGCGATTGGGGCTGCTGTTATTGTTGGGCTTGTATGGTTTTTCGGACCTCGAGAGAACATCAAGAAGCCTTGGTCGACGGCAGAGTATAATGCGCCAGGTGAGCGTTTGATTCTCTTTGATTTTGAGGGGTTTTATCTCCCTTTTTCTTTGGACTGGAACGTTATGCTGCTCAACGAGGAACATTGCGGCTGCTCGACGTGTCGGTCGAGGATGGAGTTTGTTTGGGATCTCTGAAGGAATATCCCTGTCGCTCTTCTCTTCGAATGCTCACGAGCCGAAATCTTCGTTACCAGTTTTTCATTCAGTTTGCGCGACCGTTCTCTTTTTTTACGCTCATACCGACTAATTTTTTTTACTTCTACAGCAGACAACCAAAGCAACCACCGACCGCCACCCAACAACGACGAACACGAGATTCACAAACCACCTCCCGAAGAGTCAGCAATACACTCTAAACCGCATCCAATATCCTTCGAAAAAGACACCGACCCAAGCTCGACAACCTACTGCACGAACCCGTACTCTTCCTCTTCCCCAATCGTCCAATGGGCGCTCATGATCGACGCAGGGTCGACCGGTTCCCGTATCCACATTTACAAATTCAACAATTGCCAGAAAAACCCTTCTTTCGAATACGAAGTCTTTCAAATGATCAAAGGCGGTTTATCAGATTACGAAAACAGACCGGAGGACGCAGCGGCTAGTTTGGACATTCTCATGGAAGAAGCTGTCCGTGTCGTTCCGGAATCTCTTCGATCCTGTACACCGGTTGCTGTGAAAGCGACTGCTGGGTTGAGGTTACTCTCTGGTTCGAATTCTGGGGATATTCTTAGAGCTGTAGAGAACAGGTTGAGGGAGAGGTACCCTTTTAAGCTTCACGAGCCTGATGGAGTTGTTATTATGGATGGAAAGGATGAAGGTGTTTATGCTTGGATTACGGCGAATTATCTGTTGGATACTATACGGGATACGACGAAAGAGGTGGACACGTATGCTACTCTCGACCTTGGTGGTGCATCTACGCAGATCGTTTTTGAACCCAAGTTTTCGAAACCGGATTCGAGTTTGGAGGAGGGGGATCATAAGTATGATTTGGACTTTTTAGGGAAGAAATACGTGCTTTATCAGCATTCGTATCTGGGTTATGGGTTGATGAAGGCTAGGTCGAGGATTCATCATATTGTGGAGTTTATGGCTTCGCTTGATCCGTCGAGGGAGAAGGTGGAGAAGGATGATCTGGAGGTGTTTTGGAATCCTTGTATCGCCAGAGGGATGAGCCGAAAGGTGGAGATTGAGGATTTACAGACGGGGAATAAGAGGAATGTTACCATGACGGGTGATGATACTGGGTCGTTTGATTCTTGTAATAAGGTTGTTGAATTTGCGTTGGCGAAGGATGCGTGAGTTGGTTACCCCCTACCAGCTGCTCGGTACTGACACACTTTCGTTTCCCCCCCCCCCAGCATCTGTAAACTGAAACCCTGCTCGTTCAACGGCGTCTACCAGCCTTCCCTCCTGGACACTTTTGCAAACGGGAAAGTCATGCTCCTCTCCTACTTTTACGACCGCCTTGAACCTATCCTCTCAGGCTCACAAGCCTTCTCCCCCTCTTCTTCCTCTTCTTCGGAAGACATCATCCACCCCTCTTCCACCTCTTCCACCTCCTCTGAAAACCCGAAACTGACCATCTCAACTATCGCTTCCCTCGCCAAAACAGTTTGCGAAGGAGAATCTTCATGGGACACTCATCTGAAACCTTCTGATACGCTCAAGGAGGAGTTGAAAGACAGACCGGAGACTTGTCTTGATTTAACGTTTATGCATGCGTTGTTGAGACTTGGATACGAGTTTCATGGGGAGAAAGAGGTTGAGTTGGGGAAGAGGGTAGAGGGTACGGAGTTGGGGTGGTGTTTGGGTGCTGCGATTGCTATGGTTAGTGGAGGGGATTTGAAGTGTAAGTTTTAAGTTTTTTTCGAGGGGGGGGGGTTGTTTTGCGTTGGCGTGTGGAAGTCGTTTTTATTTATTTTGTTGTTATGAGTGGGTGTGGATTTGCTTATAACTACTTAGGTTATTTGTAAGTACGGATATTTGGATACGTAGAATAATTCATCTTAGATATACAACAGTGCATGAGCGAGCGTAGGTGGGGCATGGGAACCCCAAACAGGCCGAGAAGCCCGAAGGTGGTTTATCGATGTCTGGCTTATGTAACAGCGAGTTTAGCTCAGGGTCTAGACTCCTTCCATTCACTCCCCTCTTCTGTTATCCTCTTACTTACGCCCGAGATGACGAGCCTTGGCCCAGGCAACTACATCCGCTCATAGCTACGCTCATGAATACAACTTTCCTTGTGACGTTAGGCGACTTCGTAACTGACTTCACCAATCTAGAGTTGTCATGGTTTCTAGTTACTGGTAGCCGTGTTTGATGAGCTCGTACGTCTCAACTCGACTTTTAATAGACCTTGCTCGTTCATATTCCCCGAATAGGAATCTTGAATGGATGTTGGAATTTTGCTGTACTGAGAGCCTGGAGGGATTGGTATGAATCGCCGCAGCTAGGATCAACGACCGAACGTAACCTATTTGTCGAGTATCCTTTGTGGCGGAAAATGATAATTTTATAGCGCACAAGTACGCAAAAATGATTTTGTCAAGGGTCGGGAATAACTTCTGCTATACTCCAATTCACCCGTGTTCGACGTTTTTGAACCTCTAGCATTTAGGGACTTTGCAATCCGAAGTGGAATTTTAAGGGTTGGATTCAAGTTTACCACGCCAGGTTTCGGGGTCTTCGTCGTTCACTCAGAACCACCACGGGTTTTCTTTTGGTCAGGAACCACGATGTTGTCGTAGTTCTACGAGCTTTTTGGACTGAACCCACGTTCATTAAACATTTGTAGATCATCATTTCAGAGGTGCCATTTCCGCTTACTCGGTTCTTTTTCTTTGAGTTTTTGACGCAGCCTAGTGCCGGCCACAGAGCATGGGTACTCATGGTGAAGACCAGTGGAACTCACTCGCTACAAGGAACGATCGAGTCGACTCGGGAACAACGGGGTGGTCATTCACGATGCAGGCTGGAATTAGGTGAGTAGCTGCTGGTGTTTGTTGGTTGTGCCTTAATATTCAACGATTAATAGTACATGAAACTATCAGGTAATCGCCCCCAGTGTGTAGATAGAAAACATATGACTCAGGGATATCTTGCCGACTGAATGGTGACTACCTTTCTAATCCTCGAGTTCGAAGATATTACTCCGAAGCACAGAATTACATTGGTGAGTACTTGCTTAAACGCTTCTTTTTTTTTCGTATAGGAGGAGGTCACGACGTACGATTCAGCTGTATTGTTATCAAATGGCATGCATGAAGAAGCATTCTATTCGGTCAAGCATTTTTTCTCCTCGACGGAGAAGTGCCCGGGGCCCCTTCTTCAGTTTATAAATAATAGCCCCCGCAAAGCAAAGTCGCTCGTTTTATCATGCCCGTCTCAACATCCTCACGCAACTTCTTCATCAAAGGACTAGACTTCCTCTTTATCATCACGTTTTCCCTCTCCGTGGTATTATCGGCCAAAGCCCGGATTCATCATGAATGTCCACCCGGGTACGAGACGATTGAAAGACCGCCAGGCCCAGGCAATTCTTTTTGTAGACGAATCCATCTTGGGTCAACAGAAAGGTGTCCCTTCGGCGACTGGGAACTGGTCGAACTCTCACCGGGTTCAGAGATATATTACTGCCGACCACGGACTACGATCTGTTCGTTTGGTTGGAAGATCGCTGAAGTCCCTCTGGGCTCGGGAAATTTGATGTGTGTACCAGTGGCTGTTGGACTGTCGACGGGATTGGGAATACATCAGTTGGGAGGTATGGAGTTTCCCTACCTTTTTGTTTTTTCTTTCAATCGAGGTCTGACTTTGTGACCTTTTCCCAGATTGGTGAAAACTCCTTCTGACAGTGGTTAACGACCAGGATACCCGTAGATCTCGATTTAGCCTTTTTACAGAGCTGTTCGTTGTTGTTGTTCAACCTCCGGTAAAAGCTGGGGTTTCCCGGGTTGAAGATTTAATGATCGAGGCGCCTGGCGTAGCGTATATATTGTTCTGTACTAAGTTTGTATTCGGAGCTTGCAAAAATTGGCCATAGCGGTCCTAAAGAAAGAACCAATCGCGAATCAACGAACGAACGACATGAATATCCCTTAGTCTTTCCAATAATACCCTGCTCGTTTGTGAGCAATGCACCGAAGGTTGGCGCTCAGTGTAAGTTCTAACCTTCATATCGATTGTATGTTTCCCCAACGCGTAAGGGATAGGGAGGTGAAGAAGGGCGCCTAACAAAGTGAAAACTCATGCCGCGAATGTATCGCGCGGGGACAGCTCAATAAAAAACGCGTCGTGCGCACGGACCATTTTCAAATCGTGGGAAAAGTTGGCTGAAACTGACCAGGACCAGCGACAGGCCTTGCCTCTTTCCCTCTTCCTCGACGTTTCTTATTTTCTTGTAAGTCGCCCATCCACTCCTCTTTCCGAATATTGTGCTCACAAAAATTTCCTTTTTCTGACTCTCTCTGACTTGAAGACTTCTTTAAAATGTGTGAAGTTGTCTCGGCCCAGATGGGTCAGGCTGGTGTTCAAATCGGTAACGCCTGCTGTGAGTACTAGTTCTTTGTCCTTTTCTGAGGACAACTTAGTATGGTGTCTTGCGTATGAGACGCGTTTTTTTAACGAATTTCTCTTTGTTATCTTTCTTTTCCTGATGTGGTGTGATTCTGACCCGATTATCTGACAGCTGGGGAGGCAGTTAAGCACGGTCTCAGCGTAGGTGAAAGCCTTCATTTGGGATGTATTGGGCTGATGTACAGCTTACAGCTCGATGGTCGCCTTGCCAAGGGATCTCCCGGTCTCAGTACCTTCTTCTCCGAGGCCTCGTCTGGCAAACATGTTCCGCGTTTCTTGTACGTCGATCTTGAGCAGAATGTCGTTGACGAAGTTAGGAATGGTCCTCATCGAAGTCTCTTCTGTCTTGAGACCATACTGACTGGTAAAGAGGATCCAGCCAGCGGCAGTACGTCTTGATCACATCACCATGTCTTTTGCGGACCTCGCTAACTTCTAACCTCCCCCGACAAACCTTTGCTTATTCCAACTTCATCCGTCGTCTTAATTTTCTATCCATTGGATCAGATTCGAAAGACGATGTCCTCACCGTTCCTGCCAAATGCGATCGCTTGGATTGCCTTACACTTGTGGGATGCAACGCACTTTCCAGCATCACGCTATCCCAAGTCCTTCCTTCGTTCCCCAATCTCGTCGCTATCGACCTCTCTGGCGTCGAAAACACCTCTGATGCTACCATCGTCGATCTCGCCTTAGTTGCAAAACGCCTTCAGGGAATAAGCCTGGGAGGTTGTAAGGAGGTTGCCAATGAAGGAGTCCTTGCGCTTGCCAACAATTGCCCTCTTCTTCGTCGTGTCAAACTCAGTGGACTTGACAAGTTGACGGATAAACCCGTCTCTGCACTCGCAAAATCCTGCCCATTTCTGCTTGAAATCGATCTTAACGGTTGCAAGCTCATTACAGACCATCGCGATACGCGATATTTGGACATATTCCACTCATATGAGGGATGTTAAGTTGTCGCATTGCCCTGAACTCACGGACTCCGCCTTTCCGGCGCCATTGAGCTCACCAACCCCTGTCCCGACAGCCTCCAACCGAGGGGCTGATGAGTTACCTTCCCTCGTTGTCCCTCGGACCTTCGAGCACCTACGAATGTTAGACTTGACGACCTGTTCACAAATTACTGCTATCGAGGGTATCATATCATATGCGCCCAAAATACGCAACTTGGTCCTTGAACAAATGTCCATTGCTCACAGACAGATCAGTTGAAAGCATTTGCAGGTTAAGGAAGCACCTACACTATTTGCATTTGGGACACGCGAGCAAAATAACGGACGAGAGCGTGCGAACACTTGCCGAATCATGTACGCGGTTGAGATACGTTGGTTTCTGTAGTGAGTTTTATTACCGGTCTCCTTTCTCCTGAAATGCAGCTCACGTTGGGGTAGATTGCATATTATTGACTGATATGGCTGTCTTCGCACTATCATCCCTACCGCCTCAGTCTCACTGGAGTACTTGCCTTTCGACAGCCAGAACTACAGCAGTTTTGCAGAGAGCCACCACTGGTGAGTAACTTTCTCGACTTGATTATGTACCCTGTTTTTC
This sequence comes from Marasmius fiardii PR-910, assembly GCA_014904975.1. NCBI lineage: Eukaryota > Fungi > Basidiomycota > Agaricomycetes > Agaricales > Marasmiaceae > Marasmius > Marasmius fiardii. The sequence continues at coordinate 244,015 of MU127826.1, forward strand.
TGAACGTCGTTCTCAGGAGTTCAGCATGACGCAGCTATTAACATATTGCGTTTATTCGGGCGAAGGTGTTTCACGGTTACGCGTATATTTGACTGAGTTATTTGACCGTATCAGGGAGATGAATGGTACCGATGATAGCGAGTACGAAGATGGAGAATTTTTAACGCAGCCAGCTTAGTGGCAGTCACAGGACCCTGTTCGGCATAACGCGCATGGTGAATTCGAAAACCAGTGGAAATTCACTCGCTACAGCACAAATGAAGGAGCTTTTTTCAAAAGAAAAAAAAAAGGTCAGGGCGTAGTGTATATGTTGTCACTAAGGAACTTCAAAACTTAGTCGTAGCGTGAAGTGACTGTGACTATTGTTAATCAGTGTTGTCATTGTTCTATTTCAGCCAAAGCGGAATCCTAAAAAAATAAGTTTTGCCTTTGGTCCAGTGCGGTGTGGATATGTTCCCGTCGAGAGCCTATGGGGCTCAGGGCAACATTTGAGTGCGTAGATGCTTTTTGTAGCCCCGCGCAGAATATTCACCCTTGTACATGGTCGTCCCGAATTGTTCGAAATCCGGATGAATGTGCTGCTTTTGTTTTACAAGTGGTTGTTGTGCCTCAAAGGAGGGTCTACGTAGTGTTGCTATCCCCGGTTTATATCCTAGGACTCTTGTACCCAGTGCACTCCAAAATGGCAAAAAATCTCTTCTACAAGAGACAGTCAGTGATTTATGATTTATGATAATTTGCAAAAAAAAAACTTACTAGCCTGCATGTAACCAACATCCAGTCTACCCTTATTCGACATCCTCAGAAATTTATTCTCCAATGGCTTCAACGGTTTCGCGACACGTTCAGGCTCGGGTTCGTCTTCCATTATCCGAATTTTCAAATTGATAGAACGGTTCCCGGAGGATAGAATCTCATCGAGACGGTTCCATTCCGGTTGTAACTGCCATTCGGCTTCCTCGAGCTCGTCGTAGTCGGTGAGCAGGTATATGTCAAGGTCCGTCAGGTTCAGGGAGCGGGTGGACGTCAGGCTGTCACACCACCAACGTAGAGTGGGATGTTGGGAAGTTGGGAGTAGACCGTCGTCGTCTTCTCCGAGGTCGATTGCCATATGAACGACCCGAAGGGAGGAGATGTCGATGGGATCTCGGGGAGCGGACTCTACCCAAGATACTAGGGGTGAAGTATTAAGGTAAGGGGGAGACAAGAAAAGAAAACAACTCACACATGGTAATGTGCAGTTCCTCAAGGGAAGGGCTGGCTCTTAAGATTTGATGAAAGAACGGGAGGTCATCTGGCAGTCCGATAGGGAGGTGTAACCTCCGCAATGAGGACAAAGGGAGGTTTGATTTTGGGCTCATGAGCCACGTACAAATACGGGATAGGACCTCGGGTTCTGCAAATAATGCCAAGGAATCGATGGTAGAAGTTCGAGTCACTGCCGAAGAGGTCTGAATAACTGGTTTTCCGTCGACGTCATTATTACTGTGATCACCAGCATCTCTGGTATTTTCTTGGAGGAGATCTTCGTCGTCACCTACATCGACGAAACAGAGGGTGATATCCCGTACCGCAGTGGAATGTGTGAGGATTGACGAAAGGTCTTCGAATGATTCAAAAACAACACAATGGATTCCAATGTGTGTTAGTTTCGGTGATTTCCACGTAGTGAAGAGAGCGTCGCGTACGGGCTTTGCAAGTTCTGTCATTTCAATCCTCGAATCGTCAGTTAGAGAGCCTGAGACGTAAAAGCGTTCCAGATTAACGAGGAGGGGAAGGATGTGCGACAAAGAGTCATCATCTTCGAGCCAGCCGAATGAGGTTTCCCATTCGATATCGTCGACATTGCAGATGCGGAGGTCTTTAATGAGTTGTGGAAGATAAGGTGATGACTGCAGAACATTATTGAGCCGCTGAGCCATCGTGAGGCTTTGAGAACCTCCAGCATCCACATCTGCTGCTTTTGGAGTTTTGTTACCGTTCGAGGCGTTCTCGTCCGAACGTTTTGCGCGAGTTGGGTTCAATCTGACACATTCGAAGATGAATTTTTGGCAAAGAGGTCGAAATGAGCGAGAGGTGAGGCAACATTGCTTCAATGCCTCTCTGTCGTTCCAGAGATACTCGACAATCGCGTCGATTAGCTCTTGGGGTAATTCCAAACTTCTAGTGCCCTGCTCTGTGTTTGCGAGGGGATCCATCCGAATTGAGTACGGTTACAGTTTCTCTCCAGGTGAGGTGGTCCTAGTACAAGAGAAACGAGCGTCCTCTATAGACCTTGAAAGGAAAGATACTGTGTAGATCTGGATAGATTCAGAGGCTGATTAACAACTCACTTAGATTGGCCTTCGAGCCCACAATTTCTCGAGTTGTGGAGTAAAAACCTTATGCTGTTATCTATTTGATCCTCTCTTTATGAAATTGTCGTATTCAACCCCGTTGATGTAAACTCTTGCCTTGCAGTTCCCCGTGGTTCTCAGAGGAAAATGGTGCACAGCAGGAATGCTGCGACTGCTGCGACCCTCAAATATCATAATTACATAAGCGAGCGTAATGACACGTGGACACGGGACTACAGGCCCGAGTCAAGCGCAAGGCTTAAGCTTAAGCCCGTCTTGAGCCCGAACCGAAAACATGACTCCGACTTATCCCGAAACAACCAACTTCTGAGCGCCGAGTGACAGCAGTCACTCTGCCTTTTTGTGTCGCAAACTACAGAGACGAAGATCCAGAAAGTCCAAGCGAGAAGATGTGAAAAGATTCAACGAAATGACTCCGACGAAGGATTGACTGGGAGAGGGTTTACTGTAACTCGAGGGGTCTAAGGAAGACCTACATAACTTGAAGCTCGTTTGTGGCATAGGTACGATTGCCTCTGACTGGATCTCACTGGCTGATCGACTGTGATATATTCTTCTTCTTCGGCCGATGGCTCATTCGCGCAGCAATAGTATATAAATTTCCCCTTCAACGATACCTTTTTTTGTCCCACTTTACGAAAACATCGAAACCCACAGGCTCAGAGTGAATCAAAACGATGAGAATATTCATATGGGTATAGTCTGTTCATATAGATACAGCTTACTTCAATGTCGAAGACGCCACTTTAAGAGGGCAGCCATATGTGACGCCACCACATCTGATGGTGTCCCTGTTTCAGCCATGGACCGGTACGTCGAGAAACTGAAGGGTTTTTCAACTTTTTTTGGACATGACTATCCACGGAAACTTGTTGTCGCCTTGATGACTTCTCTGTTTTGTGAGTTCTCGGTGTTGCTCGCATACGGAACTGAATGGACTTATATCTGTAGTCCAGACGAGTTGCTTGTCAGCTCAGGCGCTCACCATCGTAAGGTCCCCTCCTACGAGCCCTAACACTTCCGCTCAGTAGCAAGCTGAGTCTTGACCCATAATTGACCACGTAACTGTTCGGCTTGTGTGTAGAGCTCGAGGACGCGCCTACGTGCACCAGTGGAGGCGGGGAGGAAGTTAACCGCCCGAGCTGCGAGCAGGAGTATATTTAGAAATTCTAGCTACTAATAACTTACGAATCCTCTAGGAACACATCGGAGGTCACGTTGACACTGAACTTCGGTCAAAGATAGCAGCGAATGGCATCCATCAAATCCCGACGGGTTTGGCTCTCCGACGTTGTACAACATCCGGTGCCCCACAGCTTCGGATAATCCAGAGCCGTTTATGTGTTGTCCAAGACATCTGCGCGGTCCATTGTCACCTTCTTGCACGTAGTGGCCTGTCACTTCTCGATTACCTTGTTTTTATTTTATCGCGTTTGTGAGTATAAAAGGAGATGACACTACGGTAGCCCAAGATTGCTTTCCGTCCCCTACCGCTCGTGTCCAGTACCATCGTACTCATTCGTGTTCTCCCTCCATAGCCACCTAGTATGATATCTTCAGGCACGGGGAATGTATTCTGTGACCTTAACTCCACTATCAACGAATCGCACGGTAGACCTTCTGCCATCTAATCCCGAAAGAGCACTTAATCTGACTATGGCTTTAGGCTCTATTATGAGGAGAGCAAATATCTCGAACACTCACGCCGTACAGCCAGAAGGCCCGAATGACACTTTCTGTTCTTTCCCTGGTTCACTTGACTTGGTTCCACAGCAAATGTTGTCTACGTCGTGTTCTGTTCTTCATTTCGTGGCTAACTACACTTTTCCAGCATGCCACACGTTAACTTTGGAACCCAGGAGTGGACTCATCGACCTCAAACTAACGCGGCTGCCTGTATTTCTCCCACCGTCCCGAAACAAACGCCACACTACTATAACGGGGGTGATACCGCGGTCGGTTACACTTATGATGAGGTGCAAGCTCCAGTATCATCGACTCATCACGCTCTTGTTACTCCGCCGGGTCCACCGGGTAGCTCAGAGTCCACAAGAATGCTGTGCTCCGACCAACAATTTCCTTACCTTGCGGATGTGCAAAATCCCTACTACACCACCATCGTCCCTATTGACATCCAAAATTGGAATTTGTACTTTACCTCAGACTCCGGGAACCAACAGTGGCATGATGGTACGGTACCAGCTCCTTCAAACCCAGGAGTTTCTAGGACTGATCTGCTAGTACCACATCGCCCCCAAGTAGGCTCCCAAGCGATGACTCTCGCTGCGTTGTCAAACCGTAAAAAGAAGCCAATTCATTTCTGTCAGATTCGTGGATGTACCTCTCGGGGGTTCACTACAAAGCAGAGTTTTGAATGTGTGTAGTCGTTTTTTTTTTTCAAATGGATACTGAACATGGGTTTTTGATTTTTTTTTGGTTTGGTTGTTATTTAGATCATCAACGGTCCCATCAGAACATTCGACCGTTTAAATGCTCTGATTGCTCGCGTGGGTTTGGTTCGCGGTCTGACCTGTTAAGACATCAGAGGAAGTTGAAAGGATCGTGTGATTTTGTTTCCAACCCGAGGAATGCCAATGGTTTGGCGTGATGAGTGGAGGTTGGGCTGTTGTGGACCTGGTCGACCGTAGAGCGTGAGCGACTGATGGCTCAAATTTTACTGGATTTTTAGGACTAATTAGCTGCCACTTACATAAATAAACGTAGTTTATAAATCCCTATATGTACTGTATGATACTGTCGTTAAAATTAATCTAGACTCTGGTAGACTATCATCAAGTATAGTATGTTCTGAATTTCGTCGTTTGTTTCGAGGCGGAAGATGAAGCCTTGACAAAATTGAGAACTGTATCAATCAATTCTGGAGGTAGTTGTTGAGTTCCAGATTCTCTCTCTGGAGCCAAGTCTGAGATCTAATCTGAAAGTTCAATATTCACAGGGCTAGTGGCCTGTAGTACTCTCATGACTATCCATCCATTATTATCAGTCTTTGTTATAATAGAAGTTGTGCTTTGCAAATTACTCACATGTAGGTACCAGTGGTAGTCTACACGCCAGATGTAAAGCAACAGCAAAGTGGCTTAGAATCCTGTAGTTTTTAGCGAAATATTGAGCTCGAACACCTCAGCCGGGAAATGGCGGTCGAATTGCATGAGCGTGTGAATAAAATCGGCAGACTGCCAGTCCGGCAGGCCTGAAGCTCCAAGCAATGACAGCCTTCTCCTTCTTCCTCGTTTTAGTGTCCTGCAGCCAATTTTATCTCCTCATACAGCTGCCCAATATGCGTCTCCAACAAATCTTGGCTGACTCACATCGGAGTATTCCAAAGCACCTCAATCTCGGAACAATGCTGAATCAGGCTCCGAGTCCTCTCAACTGAGCTGCGTTTCTCCCATCGTCCCGCGAACGCGTGGATATGCTGTGTGTACTTTGACTGTTTGATTAACGACTCGAACTCGGAGCAGAGTTTCCAACTCCCCTCGGCCCTGACTAACTTGAAGAATTGTAATTGATCATAGCATTGCACATATGTAGTGGCAGGGTGATATGGTACCAATTGAAGCTCCCTCGATGGCTCCGATACTGCTCTAGTGTCAGAAGTTCAGGACGGCGCCAGATAGGTGTGGAAGCACAGCTTCAGGTTAGTCGAACCTGAAAAGAAAAACAACTTGTTTTCTGTCAAGCTCTTTAAGTTTTATGTACATCCAAAGCTCCGAATGTGTATCCTGTTTTACTTTTCTTTCTCGGAGAAGGGTACTAAAACATTAAAGGAACGATCAGAATGCCAAATCATCATGCCCTGATTGTTCGCCGTGGGTTCAGCTCCCGATCTGACCTATCAAAGCTGAAAGTCAACGGTCGTGCACTTTCGTATCTTTCGATTTGTCCGATTATTTTTACAATCAATTTCTGTTTGATCTGAGTTATTGGTCAAAACGAAATACGGGAAGCGGTTCGTAAAAAAGGACTGACCCCTACCCGGATTGAACGGATGACCTTCTGGAAACTTAGGTATCTAACTGGAATCAGACGCTCTACCGCTGAGCTAAGGGATCTTCTTAGTCTGTAGACCTTATAAAATTCGTATCCGGCTTGGGCCGGTCGATCCCTTGTGTCCGGCGGATTTTCCCAAATGGCGTCATTTCCCCAAATTTTAGGCCGAGACACCAGTGACCAAACAATAAACAGATAGTGTCCTCAGACTTTCCGACGTCCATCATCGTCAACAAAATCGACGACATCCATTCCCTCGTCGTGCGCAGAGCAAGTTCATCGCCGAAGCCCAACGGGGAGTCGCAACATTCAGAGCTTCTGCTTGGGCTCTAAGGCAGGAAAAGCTCTGTACAAAGGACAGGTTGGTCGTTACTAGTGACTCCACCCGTTCACTAGCTCATGGTCAACACTGTGATAGGCGTCTAGCTCAGGTGCAGAGAGCTTAAGTCACCTTCAAGGGCGTTAGGCCTATTCACTCATTCGGGATACCTCAACTATCATCAAGGCCAATACCTCCGTGCATTACCTGTATTCATCCAGTAACGACCGTTTCGACGACTATTAACGACTTAGCCAACAACCCTCAACAATGTCGACAACAGCTTCATCATCGCTATCAGCATCGACCAACCCAGTTTCAATCCTAACTCTACTCCCAACATCTCCTTACCTACTTGCATATACTCTACCGCTGCTGTTCTTGTCCCTAATCTTGACATTCTCCGGAGCGTTTCTGACTCTGGACCGGACAAGGTTCTTCAAGCAAAGGGATTCGTATGCTGATGTGGATATGCCTGGTGGGATGGGATCGAGAAGAGGGAAATTTGAGAGGTGGTTTAAGATGGAAGGAGGATTAGGAGGTGTTATCGGTGGATGGTCATTTGGATGTGAGTAGGAACTCTTCCTTGACATTGAAAAGGGTCGGGTTGGTTTCCCTATCGACTTGCGTTGTCGACTCCCGTTCATTTCCTTGCCCTCGCACTTTTTTCTTTCATTAACTGACCCTTATCTTCGCAGTCCACCTCACAACCTTCCTTGCACTCGCCATTCCCTCCATCCCTAATTCCAAGATATCAAAACCACTATCGCCAGCGTCGTTTCTTGCCGTATACCTGATCACATCGCTCGCTACTGCATTCCTAGGCGGTCGTTTTAGATACGCCGCTCTCACTATGGCAGGCCTCACAGGCGGCATTGCCTTCGCCCTCGTTCTTGGCGTCATCGCTCATCCAACTCTTTTAACTCGCCACGTCTTCCTCGCAATCACTACCCCCATTCTCTTGCTCTTCACCTTACTACCTTTGGTCAAGTTCCAACACGGAGCTTTACGGTTCGCAATGTCCTCAACCGGTGCTTTTGGATTGGTTACCTCGTTCGCGCTCTTGTCGTCTTTGAAGACAGGGGAACCTGCCGCCCAAGCAGGAGTGTGGTGGTGTCATCTGTTTGTTAAAGATGGGCTTGGGTGGAACACTCCGACGGAGAGGGGCTTGTCCGCGGGTTATTGTTTGTTTTTGCTCGTGGGATCGGTGGCTGATTGGGCTCTGAGGAAGAAGTTCGGAGAGTGTCCTGATGAGGTATGTTCTTTAGACTTCACGCTGCGCTCGAGCATTGCTTCTTTTCACTTCGCTTCAAGGGCGACCTTTTTCTGATCCCTTCTTGGTTGAAAGACGGCTCACCATCTTTTATATAGAAATGGGACTCATATCTCGCATCCTTCACCACCAACGGCAACCTTCCTGACCGCGCAGGCACCTACAAACCATTCACATCCATCTGGGACCGACTTTCTAAACCTCATGCTACCGAAAAGGATCCGATGATTTTCCCTGACGACACCAAAGGTCGTTCTTCGCCTCTTCCTCCCTATGAATTCCCAATCTCGCTTAAAGACGGCGGAGGGCAGCTTAAGAAACCCAAGGAAAGACGCCGTCAGTCTACCGCTGGAACTCGGAGGAACCGAGAAGCCATCAAGTTCCGTCCTCTAGGTGACGACGATGACTCTTCCGACGACGATCAGGACGAGGTGTGGCGGAATAACAACAGACCCTGGCTTCGCCATGCGTCTTCTGCGACATCGTCTACGCCTACGCTAGTTGGAGGACAAGATTCTTTGGGGTCCATGGGGGGTTTTAAAATGAAGAAGGTGTATGATTTGGATCCGTCGAAAACTGGACAATTACGGAAACCTCCTCCGATAAGTTTTAGCTCTTCACCGAAGCCGGAGTATGAGATTGATTATGATAAAGAGATCAGAGAATTGAAAGAGAAGAAGGTTAAGGGGATGGGAGATGGAGAGGTACCAGATTATTCTGACCATTCGGATTTTGAGGAGGATATCACTGCCATCAAGGAAAAGGGGAGGGAGAAGCGGGTTTCTGGTTCGTTTGAGAGGCATAGAAAGCGGTCATTGGCTTCATCTTCGAATGCTTCTGGGTCAACGGTTGTTGAGCACCATTCGCGGCCTCCACTCCCTCCGGTGTCATCGATGCCTGTACCTGCTACACCTTCGTTGATCAAGGCTTTGGATAGGGTAGCGATGGCTCAGAAGGATGCGTTTGGAGGTGAAAGTTCTGGGATTGGCTTTTCGGGCTTACCTCCCGTGAGTGAGGAGAGAAAGGAAGGGAGAGGGCAGAAGTGGGAAGTGTTTTGGAAGGAGGTTAGGGAGAGGAGCTCGAGGGAGGATTTGAAGTAGTTCCTCGTTGCTTCAGGCACTTGGTGTTTTCTCTCTTTTTCCGAGCTTGCTTTTTCCCGTTTCTCGATACCTTACCTTCTCCTTATACCTTCTTGGTCTACCTCTGGGTTTTTTTCCCCACTAGTGCTGTTGCATTGTCGCTCTATCTTACATTTTGAATTGGGATTTGTTGGACACATTATAATGATCCCCCGTTTACGATTTTGATTTCTCTCTTTTTCTTGATAACGACCCTCGCTTACTTTTGACGATCCTTTTCTTGTTATGACCCCGTAATGATCCAGTGTTGTATGTAGTGCTAGTGTGCTTGTTTACTTTTTAGCTTATTGGTTTATCTAAGGATATTTTTTTGCTTCTCAATTGTCAGCGTTTCAGCCTTGTAGACCGGTAGATGGTGGATCACCTATCTAACCCCTAGATAAGATTAGATAAGGATGTAGGTACCGTAAGGTACTTGCACCGCTTTCCAGTTCAGATGCAAAACGCAAATAGAGGCTTTAAGGTGGACGCGAACTCGAACCAGAACCACTAACAGCTCTACGGGTCTGTGGACAAGTTGACTCTGGTTCTCTGTCGAGCCAAGTTCATCATTAACTTGCTTGCTATTGGTGAGTCGAGTTTTAGTTGTGACCGTACATCTGCAGAGATTCAAAACAGCACTTTTCCCTAGTACCAATAGGACAAATTATCGATGGAGAGTAAGTGCTTTATCAGTATACAAGATGCTCCGATTAAGTTTTTTTTAGGTGGGATGGACTTGTCTCTAGTGGGAGGACTCGGAAGTCGGGAATTACCCCAAGAACTGATCGATGGGATCCTCAATTTCCTACGGGACGACCAGAAAGCACTGCGGCAATGCTGCCTCGCTTCGCGTTCCTTTCAGCCCCCGTGTCAGAAACTCATTTTTGAGTGTATCCGACTGCACTCAGTTGTGTCCGAAGATGGAGGTTCTGATCAAGGCAAAAAATTCACAATGGCACAGCGGCTTCGGGACATCCTCGTCTCGTCACTACATCTCGCACCACTTATCAAAGAACTTCGGATCATGAACACTCTGGATGAGTCAGGTGCAGAAGGGAATAGACTCGGATGGCTTGAACAAGATACTTCATTGCCAGTCATTCTTCCCCTCCTCGTCAACTTGGAGCGTTTCTATTTATCGGGCGTCTCCACCTATGGGGCCAAGATCGATATAGAATCTCTTCCGAGGGCTATACAAGATGCGTTGTTTTTAACTTGGAAGTCACCGAACCTTACACGCATAGGACTACACCGTGTCCGCTTTGCAACGTTTGAGGACCTTTTCTCGGTAATCTTGCATTCCCCATCAGTACGAGACATCACTCTCTGCTACGTCATTTTTACGAGAGACGACGAAGGGCGCCAGGGAACCACTGCCAATGTTCCTGGTAGAGTCTGTGGAAAACCTATCTCCCCCCGTGCGGAACAAGCTCGTATAATTAATTCGCTGTCATTTTACGGGGACGGGTCCACAATATCTTCACGATTTTTTGCCGCATTGCTTTCAAATATGGAACTTAACAAACCTTTGTCGGCACTGCGCAAGCTATTTTTCCCCATCGGAGTCGCAGTTCAAAACGATTTGTCTTTCCTTCGTCAGTTTTTGCGGATTTGCCCTGCTCTCGAGGAGCTTCATATTTCAATGTGTGCGTCAGACCTTTTTCTTTGTTAAAACAGGTTTTCTTTTAGTACCCGTCGACTTTCTAGTTACCTGGCTCGCTTGGGGAACAACATTTGACAAAGCACCAGTCGATATTTCCTTCTGCCGTGTCATTCATTTGGCAGTGGACCTCTGGAAGCGGGATATTCAAACCTCAAGCCATCCCACTTTGCGTTGGTGGTGTGAGATTCTCACTTCATTTCCATCTCTAGCTCTCAAGGAGTTTGAGATATGGGCGGTGGTCAGCTTTGGGAGTACTGCCGATACTCTTAATATCCTTGACCGATGGGAATTTTTACCGGAGTGGGAGCGTCTGGACGGGATACTAGCCTCTAAGGACCAGTCTATCAATTTGAAAATCCGAATACTATGGGCAGAGGAAGGCAACTCAGGCCTTTTTTCGAAGGAGTTGGAGCAACTCGAGCGCAACTTTTCGAGAATGAAGGATAAAGGCAGATTGGAGATCGGTTGTGTCCATCCTGGTGATTCTATACTCCTTCGCGTCTCCACTAAAAAGTGGTCAGGGCTTTTCTGATTCTCTACTGTTGTTAGATGATATTTACAAGCATTATGGCGTAAACTGGACATGAGAGGCCGCAGATGATTCTAGTATCGACACGGCGGTTTTTTTGCTTTCTCTGTAACGTCCAGAATGTTCATTGACGATTTCAGTTTTATGTAAACATGACTTCCATTCATCGCAGTAGAAAAACTGGATTGATAGTATGTATCCCTGACGATTCAAGCTTGATTGGTACCCTATAGCAACAGGTCCGTAATCGGTCGAAGATCGGTAGAAGAAGCTCGGAGAATGGAAGTGGAAGTATGGATCGCGTCCCAGTTGCCAACTGTGGCTGGCTCGAGTCATGGAGTGAAACCTGAAGGAAAAAAATCACATTTCTGAGAGGATATTCAATCGGCTAAACGGTCGAGCCCGGGCCTGAGGTCCGTTTCGGTGATAAAAGTGGCTGTGCCCTTCTGCACCATTATGGTACGGCTTACCTCGACGCAAAATGTTTCCATCTTCAAATGGTGGCCTGTAAAGCTCTAGCTTCACTCAAAATTGTCTGTTGCATCGGTCAACGTCAAGCTGGTCATTGCAGTAGCAGTCTCAAGAGTCAGGCCTCCGGTTCGTAATGTATTTTCGATTATACCTTCAACAGACTTCGGCTGGGCCTTCAAGCTTCATTATCATTGACTCAAGTGAGCTCGTCAGAAAAGTGGTAACTCTTGGAAAAATCGAGAATTGCAGAGCGACTAACACAAAGGAAGGCGTCAATAATACAGGCAAACATCTCATGAAGATACGAGGCTCATTAAGGGCTGGCATTAGCCTGATCCGTACAAAACCGTGAAGGTGTGTTCTTCATGAATGAATCGGACACCATTCTTACATATTCCCCCACTTCTACAGTGCAGTCTCACTATTGCTTGATTTGTTTTCTTCTCGCGACCGTAATGATGGCGGGAAGCGGACCACCGCCACAAGCGCGTGGTCGATTAATCACTGTTTGCGAGAATCGTAGCGGTAGTAGATGTGAGTTGTTAATCTGTACTGTCATTGAATTGAAAAAAGCTAATCGACCGCACGCTAAGGCAACCTGATGCAACCACCTAGATAGCACCCCTCAACTGGGCCTCGCCTGATTTCCCTGGGACCTGATGCCAGATGGTGATTTTTGCTTTGTATTCATCGAAAAGGCGCGGATTCGAAGTTTTTGTCGTAGTATATAATGAAGGTCAGTCGGATTCAAGAAATTCTCCAGCCTGGTTCGCTCTTCTTTGTCTTTCGATCCTTTTTCCCTTTCTCTTCTCCCCCTCCCTTCCTTTTTCTCCCTTGACGACCAGTTCAGAGAACCGGTCGCTCAATCCGCTTTAATTCACCATGCGCTCATTTAAATCATTGGTCTTCTTCTTTATTTTGTTATGTCTAACAGACTTTGCACATTCATTGCCTACCCCAGGAAGTGATCTTTCTATCGACTCGACTGGAGTTTCACGAGTGGGTGCTAATAACCTTTCAACTCCCAAATAGAAAGCCGCAAAGAAAGCTGTTGCGAAGAAGCCTGCTGCTGTGAAGAAACCTGCTGCGAAGAAACCTGTTGCACCGAAAAAACCAGCCGCCCCCGCAAAGAAACCAGCTGCTCCCGCGAAGAAGCCCACTACTGTTGCGAAAAAGCCCGCCACGACAAAGAAAGCCGCAGCTAAACCCACAACAACGAAGAAGACTGCCGCTGCGAAACCGACAACGACCAAGAAGGCTACCACTGCAGCAAAGGCAACAGCTGCCAAGAAGCCCGTCACCTCTGCGAAAAAGCCCGCTGCTAGCACTGCAGCTAAGAAACCGGCAGTGAACAACGGTGCCAAGGCCGCCACCACTGCGAAGAAACCGGCTACCACCGCCAAAGCTGCGACCGCTGCGAAAAAGCCTGCTACTACCGCCAAGGCCGCCACCGCTGCGAAGAAGCCTACTACTACCGCTAAGGTCGCCTCCGCCGCGAAGAAACCCGCCACCACTGCAAAGGGAGCCACCGCATCGAAGAAACCAGCCACCCCAGCAAAGAAACCGACTTCTGCTGCATCCAAGAAGCCCGCCACCCCTGCGAAGAAATCGGCCTCTGCAAAGAAACCAGCTGGTACTGCTAAGCCTGTCAACAATGCTGGCAAGAAACCTGCCAATTCCACTACCGGTGCGACCAAGAAACCTGTCAAACCTGCCACCAACTCGACAGCGAAAGCATGTCCATTACCAAAGACAGCGGCGGCGAAACCAAAGACTTCGACGGCGACGAAGGTCAAGGCTAAGGCTAGAGAGTTTATCGAGGCGGTCGTTCGTCTGTATAGGAGAGATACTTTCGAGTTCGTTGGGTTTCATGGGACTAATGGAGTGGGCGTTGATTTCTCTGCTATGCTCTTTTGGAAGCATTGACTAGAACTTTTTGTCTACTAGGAAAACGGCAACATTTACATGAACGCTGCAAAGACCAAAGGTACAATTGTGGCTCCGTACGTTTTTTTTTCTTTTTCTATCTATCTCTTTCGAGGTTGTATATCTTGAGCTCATCGACGAACCGCCTCCACCAATATGATAGATTCAAGTTCAATGGCAACGACGGAGAACTAGGTGGCGGACTTTACATTACTGATGATTTCACCACGTACGTTTCGTTGAACTCGTTCTAGCCGGAAAATCTAAAATCATTTGCATTTGCAGTGCACAAAGCTTCGCAGGTAGCTCCGCGAGCAACCGTAAGAACCAAGCGACGAAGAAGGGTTGTCCTCTACAACCCACCGACGACGCTAGTAAAGCTGTCGTTTGCAAAGTTGAAGCCAAATCTTCTTCCAAATTCCGTGAATCAGTTGCGAAAATCTGGATCCCGCCCGATGAGATTGCCACGTCTATTGGTGGAGTGAACGATCCTACGAAACTCGCAGCACAGGCGTCTCGTATCAAAGGAGCTGGAGCTAATCCTTCTACTGCTCTTCGGTTCTCTGTCTGTAAGTGATTCGTGACTCGGGTCTGAAGTCCGACGGTTTAACGATGCTGTTTGTGTTCAAAAAGTGAAAAAGAATGACCCAAAGAACCCAAAGATTGGAAACCAGATCATGTTACCTCCCGGTGCTTTCGGTGACTTTGTGTATGTGTTTATTTAGTTCCTTCAAACCCTCTTGGTTACCGGTCGTCACTGACTTCGTCATGATTTTTTTCAGAATCAGACAATGCGTGCCTGTTAATGCTGGCAAACCAAGTGGCACCAAAGAGTTCCCGGCGTTCAACTTCCGAAACCAGGACTTTGATTGGAACATTGCTGGTGATCCTTTCGGTGAACTAAGCCCGAATGAGGAGGGTGATATTACGGATGCGAAGAAGCCGAGGGAGTAGAGGAGGAAAGGATTTTTACTACTTATACAGTATATTTCGGATTAGATTGACGATTCGACGACTCACGCGTGTCCCGATACTGGGATATTCATAATTTACAATCAATCATCCTGCATCAATGTGGATTGTACACTACATTGGCGTAGTATTGCGCCATGTCCTGCATAAAGGGGCAATCGACGTTTAATGAGCGGAAATGATTTACCGGTTACCATGATCTTTAGAGATCTCCATATCTCCGTACCTTGTTGAGAACGTCAGTTCCTGAAATAGGATGATTGAATGCTAGCAGGTAAATGGACGTATCAATGGAGACCGAGGCGTGCTCGGTTTCAATCAAAGGAGTCCCTTGATATAGTAAAATTCATTAATTGGTACATGTGCAGCGTCACGCAAACGCGAATATCAAACCGTGAGCCTTTAGGTCCTCTCCAAGCACACCTTTAAACTATGACAAAAGCCTAAACTCAAGCACGTATGTCTCCGCCAAGTCCCACACTTTCATTAGCTCAAGACCAACTTCCGCACTACCGTACCGTAGATCATCCTGTCAGCAACTCAAAAGTCAGCAAATGACGAGTAAAGCTTACCCCAAGGCTGAATACTCCTCACAGGTCCTTTCTTTGCTGTTGCACACCGCAAGCATGTTCTGAGTTTCGAAAGCCCAAAGTTGAGCATAACGAAGAGGAGAGAAATCGGGGAGGGGACTCACAATGTCTTGATTATAATGCCGAATATTGCCTGTTCCATAGTTGGGTAGTAATGGTAACGGTGCCTACGGTTCCATCAGTACATTCATAGAAAAAGAAAGAGCACAGTTACCACTTACTCGTTCGATCCGTGCATGGTTTCTATCCCCTGCATTGCTGTGGTCGGTGTCGTCGGAGTAGACGTGTTTCAAAACAAAGTCATCTTCAGACGAAAGATAAACAAGAAATGAAAAACCGAGGAAGAGGCGCGTGGCGCGGGATTCGGCACTTACGAACTAGAAGCCGACTGTGCAACCCCATAGCATTCGCTACGTGTTGGAGTATCGTGATAGCTTCAGCGTCAGGCCAGTCGTGCAGGATGTGTTTCATCTAGAAGTAGGGTTTGGGTACGGGCGTGGGAAAAGGCAACAATTCGTCAGTTCTCGGAATGTGCATCAAACCAGCGGCTCACGACTGACATAGTACACATCTTGGCCAACGACAGGCACAGCCTTTAAGAAATCCAAAGGAATGAATTGAATTCGTTCGTTTCCAGACTTCAAAGCCTCCGGAAGCTCCGTTGACCATACCTGGATACCCGACGTGAGGATAACAGATCTGAGTGGAAAGACAAATGAACACACAAATTTGGCTTGCTCCAAAGGCTCAGGGAGATCTTGGAGTGTAATCCGTAGATGTGGATGAGCCTTGGCAATCGAAAGTGGTATCGTCCCAACGCCAGATCCGATATCGCAAAAGGTCGTACCGGGGGACATCTTTTCCCACTGGAAGTCTGAGTACAGATACGACCGTCATCAGCAAAAAGGGTTTTTGACTAATGAAGAAAGAACTCACGATTCACAATCGCAACTGACCCTGTTATCATCGACCACCCCATCATTGCCCGGTCAAAGCGCTATCAAAGCAAGAAAGGAGCTGAGACCTACGAACAATGAACAACGAAAATGAGGTGTCATACCTGGGCTACTTGTGGCTAGGGAAACGACGGCGTGTATTAGCGCGATTCTTTCCCTCTAGAAATGTGGCGAAAAGGCCTACTCACATTCTGTTTATACCAATCAAACAACGATAAGGATAACCCCGCCTCGTGCTTCCCCTTCTCCATTTTATCTCTCGTTCCTCCTCCAGTAGAAATCGCGTAAGTAAACGCAGTCTTATCAACCTCCCTACTAAACGCAAACTCAGGGTCTGAAAGGGCCTCAGGAAGAGCATTCACCGCTCTCAAACACTCTCCTGTGTCTAACATCACAGCTGCAGACACAGGATTTGAAGAGAGAAGAGTTAAAGATAGCCTGTTGTTGGCGAAAACATTTTCCGCCACTATGGAAGGCCAAAAGAGCATCAGCGCACGGTCAAACAAAAAGAAAAAGAACTTGGAAAATGGACACGTAGTACGTACCTTCCCTGAAACACCCCCTCGTAGCTAGTAACCTCAGAACTTGCCGCAACTTCCTCGAATCGAGGCCCGTCTTCCAAGAGATATAATCAACTTGTAGCCCCTCCGGGTGACCTTCCAACAAATCCGCAATACCGTTTTGAACGGCGAGCCTGAGGCACGGGGCTTCGTATGGCATGCTCCGCTGATAGACAAAAAATGAAAGAGGCGGGGTCAGCACTCCGGAAGGAGGAGCGCGAAAACTCACGTTGGCAATGGTATGCATAGGTTGAGCCAACGTTGTGCATAGCCTCTCACACGCTCCTTCTAGCACTCTGATAGCTTTCTTCAAAGCTAACACACTACTGTCCGAAGCGGAGTCGAGGGGATGGAAGATCGGGTCGTCCGGAGAAGGTACGACGCCACCCCCGGTTTTTTGGTATTCCGCCACCGCAGCTCGAGTAGAAGAGTAGATGAGGGATAATAGAGAGTCGATGGTGGGGTCGCCTGTGGGGATGAGTGGAGTGATAGTCATGGTGGGGAGGTGGTGGGTTGGAGACAATGGAGCAGGGATCGAGGGAGGGAAGGGAGATGTCTGCGTTCCGAAAATGCGAACTAGGAGACAAAAACGAACTGCAGCATACAAAGCTTGGAAGTTTATATTCTTCCATAATAAAACATGAACGTAATATCCCGTGAGGGGGCGGTGGGTGTCCGTGTTTCCCGTAAATGTTCGTCAGGGTCAGAGCCCTAGTACATAGTTTCCCTACGACAATCGCCTAGCTGAGAACCGGGCACGATCGAGCGTTCCAATCGATCGCGATGTGGTACAACAAGTACCAGATGATCATGACAGGATGCTCGATGCACGCACTTCGAGTGATTACTAGTTTAGTGAGGTCACGCAGAGCAGGCATATCCATCTGGTTGAGTGTTCCGGGAGGCCCGAGATACCCGTAACTCTTCATTTCCCTCTAGACCCTTAAGGAGTGAAGAAAGTTCCGGTAAGAACTCTTTGAATACTGATGCTGTGAATACCAATGAACCATCCAACTTGCTATCTTTCAATGGGCCGGTCGACATGCGCCACTGGAAGGCGAAAGTATAGTATCTATAACATCTATAGCATCTACGACTTGCGAGTATATCTGACAAAGGAGGATAGAGAGTCGGACGGATTATCGTGGTTGGTTTTGGTGTATTGATGGTTTCAAGGGACGAAGGATGCGGTAAAGGGAGAAATTTGTGTTGGGGATTACCAATGGAATGCGGCACGGGCACTAGAGTACTTTTGGATGAGATCCTAAGACATCTAAAGGAAAGTGTGGGCGCTTAAGCAGAGGGGAAGGGAAGAGCGAGCTCCATATCGGCGTAGATTAGGTTCTCTCCGTCTCCAAGTCATTGGGAAGCAAGCATGACTGACATCGGAGAGTATATAAAACTGCATTCGCATGATGGGCTTCTTCTGTCAGGCATCGACGGAAAGAGGGCGTAGAACCCCGATTGCTTCCAGTACGAATCAAAGTACCGGGTCATATCGGTTTTTGGGCTTTCGCGGTAAGCGAAGGAGTGTCCATCCAATACATTGCCCTTGCCCCGAGAAGAGACAAACGCCCCTCTTCCTCCTCCCTGAGTAACTTTGGTCGCGCTCCAAGGTACCATGTGGAGAGCAAAGGGAGAGCGGAACCCCATCTCCCGTAAATTCTCCCACTTCCCCAAATTCTGGGTTATGCCTGACATCGGAGAATATATTAGGCGCTCGGGCTTCTCTGTCAAAAGGATCGAGGAAGCAGTTCGTAGAGTTCCGATTATTTCGACCTCTAAATAGTGCGGAGTTGAGGCCTTAGGGTCGCTCGGAGAACTTCGGCGGTTTACACTTTCCGAGCTCAGGCTAAAAATTTTTTAAAAAACCTAAACAGAAGTCAATCAAGGTAAGTTACAGTCAGGAACGATAAGCAAGGGAAGCACCCACCGCACCAAGACAAAGTAACCCAAATCCCCGCCTTCTCAAATCCTTCTCCCAACGTGAATTCAAACAACGGAACGGTATCCAACAAAGACTGTAGTACTCCCCTCCAAAACGCCAAGTATTACTAGTTCGGGGGTGCGGCTTCTGCTGTTGGGATATCGAGGATGATTGATTTGGGTGACGTATTTGAATAACAACCGATAAATAGTACGGAGAGATGAGGTTTTTGCTTTTGTTTGGTGCATGATACGTGAGTCTGGTATGTAAGAAATGGGAGAGCGTTGGGTTACGATTGGTCCTAGTCCAAGTTAAACGAAAACAAGTTAAACAGAGCATGAATAAGTACGAGCGTACTGAAGAGCAAGTAAAGAAAACCCACCGTTATTGTAAAGCCCGAAGGCTTTCCTGGTGGTCATAACCGAAGCACCCCCAATACCCCCAACACGTCCAATACTATACAAATATCCCCTGAGCCAAACATTACAGTTTCCCCCGATCCCAAAGCAATCCTGATTCAGGACAACAGTTCCTCTCGCTAGGAATATTGAGGAAGCTTCCGAAAGGCGAGTCCGAATGACAGTAGGGAATTTTGAAACCCTGATCTACAAGTTCGACGTAGATTGTGGACGAAGCCTTAGCAATGGGCGAGACGGCGAGATACATAAAACAACGCTCGCAACCTCAAAGCGGGAGCACGACGTTACTCGCGTTGAGTGGTAGCCCGAAACCACGCCTACGCTGCCCAGCAAATATCCTAACCCTAACCCTTCCTTCTGTTCCAACTTTGTTCTTCTAGCTGTGGGGCCGTCCGAGGACTCGAGCAAGCAAAAATTGCGAATCACCTACGACTACAGCCAACGCTCGTTTACGCGTTGACGTAGAAGTTGACTGCAGTCAGCGATGTCTGGTCTGACGAGAGCGGATCCATCAGAGCTTCAAATTCGAATAACTGCGCTTCTTTGCTCGCAATGACAGAGGAACGAGGGGCGAAACATGGAAGTAGCAGATCCAGGTTGCTTTAATCTGGGATCCAGGTATTCTGGGCCGGTTGGGCTCTTTTACACCCCGCATGCCCAAAACAAACCACAATCCAACGCCTAAAATCTGCAATCCAACCGAAACTCAAAACCACCCAACCCAAGCACTCCCATCTCCAAAACCCAACCCAACACGTCCCGTAACTTCATCATAATCCATCGCTGTCCATCCATTTCCGTTCAACTCGGTCCCAAGAACAACTTTCATTTTTGGTTCCAGAGACGAAGGTGTAGAATCAGATTCCAACGGATTAAAAGGACCCGGAAATACACCTGCTATCAGGGATTCGCCTCTAGGCATGGTTGGCAGAGAAATAGAGGACGGTACAGATGCACCGACGCCAGTACCAATACCAATGCCGTAGATATCAACCCCAAAGTCGATCTCATTCCCGTCTACAAGCCCATACCCGCCGCCCTCATCCAGATACTCACCTCTTTCTCCAGGATGGTCATGTTCTAACCTAGCGAGACCGTCTACAGCCCATTGATCAACTACCAGACCCGCACTCAGGTTTGGAATAGTGGAGTGAATCGAAGGAGAAGCGAAAGAGGGAGGTCGAGGACATATCCAAAGAGCCGTACCGGCCCTTCCAGCGCGGAGAGTGGTGCACCTTAAAGATCCACGAGGCGTTGGGAGAGAGGTGATTGGGTATGGTGGGAAGATGTATGGGGCTACCGGAGGTAATGGTGGTGACGAAGCTGATTCGGTCTGTGTACTTTGACCATGAGAAAGTGTGACTGTAAAGGATGACGAATCGCGACCGTTTTCGTTTTCGGCGATGTCAAACGCGGGATTAGGTCGAAGAGCATAGACATCGATGGAGCCTTCATCTGACCGCCACGGATTATCGTTTTCTGCTCGTACAAAGATCTGGAGGTCCGATCGAGAAGAGGATACTTTGGGTGAGGTGAAAGCGACGTGAATTCCGTCTACCCAGCCGAAGCTGTGAGTTGCGATTGGAGTATAGGAGGGAATTCGGTTACGAGTGTGGGGTGATAGGTGTCTCTTTCCTTCGTGTTCGCTGTGCAATTCGGCTGTCTCTTCTTCGTCGACTCTAAAATGTTCAGTAGCGGACACTTCGGGGTATGCGTGCGAGGGAGAGGGTGAAAGTGAGGGTTGTTGAAAGAGGGATAACGAGCGTGCTCGAACGACGAGAATTGATTGGGGAGCGAATACGATTTGAATTGGGGAGTTATGCTGGACGGAAGGTGAGGTGATTTGTTGACAAAAAAGACATATAAGCTTCGTACTTTCCAAATGCCAGCACTAGTACTTCCCTCCGTTTCGTCATCCACATTCTCCGCCAAAATTGCCATTCCTCCCGATTTCCAGTCAAATATCGTTGTATGAGATATATCATCAGCTAAGGCTAGCATAGAACCTGAGAACGAAATCGCTCGAAGTGGGCTCGCTCCTTGGGGCGAAGGAATTCGCAGTGTCGGTTTTAGCTTCAAGTTCGTGTCTACCGTGAGGAGTAGAGTTTCATGTGTTCTGCGAGGAATTTGGTAGGAAAAAAGGGAGACGCGTATATTAAAACGAGCTCACCCTTCTTTTGCAACTGAAATCGCCAATTTTTCCTCACAACCCTCATCCTCATTTATCGCCAAGCCAGTGAACAGCCCCCCTCTGGGCGACCATTCATCCAACTTCTTCGTAGTCTTCTCGTCGTCCCGTTCGTCAACATCCCATAAGGTCAACACCGACCAAATCCCTTTCGACACCGTCAACACCATCTTCCTCCCTTTAACAACCAAAAACCTAACATCCGAAACCGCAGTACTTGTGTTCGTCATCCACCTTCTCTCTCTCCTCACTGGCATCCCAAGCATACCAGACCCGGAAATGGAAGCCCAACGACGTCCTAATCTCCATGCATTCCTTGTCGTTCTTTCCTCATCATCACCTCCTCCGACTCTAGGGGTTTCGCAAGGCCAAGAGCGGTCCAAGATCTCGGCCTTTCTTGCGTTAATCCATACGATCTGTTGTTTAGATAGGGTGTGGAATTGTCGGTTTGTTTGTCGGAAATTGAGGATGTCGGGGATGGAGAGAAGTGAGAAGATGGTGATCAGAACGTCTGTTGGGAGTGCTGGGAGGCTAGTCATGTCGGTAAAGAATTACTTTCAAATCCGCAAGCTGCTACTTGGGCTTGAGCCCTCCTTCGTAATTGTTAAGCGTTGGGGCAAAGACACCAAAAGGGGCTTGCGATTGGTTTGATTTTACGGTCAATGGAAGCCTTTATGGAGTGAAACGAAGCGACAGGGATCGAGAACCACGTCCATACGTTGATAACGACGTCTCAGTACTCAGTGCTTGTTTCCAGCGGGCTGAAACAAAACAGCCGGAAGACGAAGACTCCCACGGTGCACGCGTACGGCTCCTTTACTCCGGTCCCGGATCCGGCGCTTGTCCTGCCATCCCTCGCACGCATCAAGTCGACTGGTCGCGGTCAGTTGCTGTCTTCCCTAACACACTCTGTCAAGTCAGGTTCAACAGAAAAATTATCGCAATATCAAAAAACACAGGCTGAGGAATCATCGAACTTTGGCGTCGTTCCAAACTTGTAACTCCTCGGCAATCTTCGGTGGCCGTACTTAGAACACCCTCCAGTCACCTCATGGACGAGAGATTTGCATCAGAGCAGACATTGCATGGTTCATGAGCGGCGAGATTCCGGGTTCAGGCCATACGACTCGGGCTCCAAGATCCAACTTGAAAGATCTACGAGCCAGGCCCTGGATGCCTGCAAGCCTTGACTAAGGTTGGGCTGGCAGACTGGGTCTCAAAAACTGGACAGAAGATAGAGGACCGTGACACCGCTTGAGCATTGCTATCCGAGGTTGATGGTAAGGCGGGCGTTGATAAAAAAGCAGTGAGCGTCCACGGTCCCGTGGACGACTAAGATTGTACGGTGAACAAGCCCAATTTGTGTTAGGCTTTTACACCGGATAGTCCCAGTTCACGGTTGATCACACGCAGATGAGTCGTAGGTTCTGGTCGTGTGCATAGAGATTGGGAGTCAAGTTATCGTCTTCTTATGACCTAGGTAGACATAAATAAATAGGCAAGGTATAAATAAGATACTTAATGACAGCAGAGTTCGAAAAAAAGTAATAGCAATTTGGTGAACAGATATAAATAGTATGGAAAGGAGATATTTGAATCATCATCACTCTGTTTGTTGGCCATAGCTTAAACACCTTCAGCTGCTGCTGGATTAAATGAAAGACTTTTCTCCACTTGCATGTTCTCAATAGCAAGGTGTGTTTGTAACTGAATATTCATTGTAGCCTGCCTTTCAGAAACTGATCTTTGCTGGCTATCCCGGATATCAGCAATACGGAAAGTAGAAAGTGTCTGTTGAACACTATCCACAGATTTGCCATATGCTACTCGGGCAATAACCATCGTTGGAGCCAAGGCCTAGAGAAACATGTTGAAATATAAACACAAATGTTGTGGAGCAGGACAGAACTGACAGACAACAGGACCGGGATAACCTCAACATCAACAGGACTGATACCAGTTCCATTGGCACCCCATATAGAGTCTTCAAGCACAGTTGATACTAGTAGTACACCTGCATATAACAGTGCAGACTCAATTCTGAGTTTGTTAGTTAGTACAGAGAATGCAGAGAAGTGATCTGCACCTACATTATAGCTATAATGTCATTAAATCTTGTGCGTCTTGATGTCTCTGTCACCAGCTTCTTTGCTTCACGAGTAATCCACCAAATGCGCCCTCCTATGCCAAATGTGTTGAGTATTCCAGCATTTCTGCAACAAAGCATAGATGGTAGAGCCCACCAGTCATCAAGGTCAAAACAACCTGAAAAACAACTATTCCTATCAAAGCTCCTTCATCAATTGCAACTGCTTTCTCCAGAACAGTTAGATTCTCATGCTTGGATGAGCTACCAAATCCAATTGTTGCAGCAATAATACATCCAAGGTCTATACCTTCTCAATAATTGGACTAAGACTCTTAGAAACAATGAAGTACAAACCATTCAAAATGAAGGCAGTAACTGCAAGTGGATACAGGATGTATTTGCTGGAGTTATAAATAATGTAACAACGGTGAACCTAGTCAAAGTATTAGTATCTCTCTAGTAATTGTGCCTTTTAAGTACTCACCAGCATAATGTCAGCTATTGAACTATAAGTAATACCAAATAATCAGTTCCAAAATGGTTCCTTGAACAAAATTTACAACTATACTTCATAACAGTTGAAGTGATATCTGTAATTCCACTGAAAGTAGGAGTCTAGTTAGTAAATAATACAGAGCTCATAAATAGAGGTTGCTTACTTGAAAGCAGATTTTGAGTCATTTCCTTCTATATAGCGGATTAAAGAAGCATAACTCTTGGTTGTTGCAGCATGAAATTCAATAGAAGTTTCTTGGGTTTTTCCGCCAGTATATGCAATGGTGTATAGAGTTCCCAGAACAAAGAGGGCTATAGAACCTCCTTTGTATAATTTATGAGCAGAGCTTCCATGCTGAAAGAGGACATGAACTGATAGTCCAAAGATAACACAATAGATCCCTATTATCAAAGTTGTTATTGATAATAATTCAGAGCAATGTCACCAAACATATGAACCATATAGAAAGAATAACACCTAGCAAAAAAAAGGTGCTCAGCAATAATCTTTTCTGACATGCATAAATTTACAAACAGAGAGGGAGGAAATTGGGTTGATTATGAGATGCTGGATGCGGAAGTAAGGTGCTAAAGCTGCTTCAATGCTTGTAGAAGGCATTGTCAAAGGCAGAAGGTCGTTGTAAGAATGTACGGAGATGCTAGAGGACAAGAAAGGTTTGAGTAATGGATTAATACGTGTCTGGGTGGCCTTAAAATGTAAGTCCAATCTATTCGATCGATACAATCTGCATAAGACTTCAACCATCTAAATCTGACCATCAGAATCATAACCTAGATTGATTGCAGTATGTGTTGCAATCTTCTGGATCTAGAGTACTATCAATGATGCAAGTACTTATTTAAGTCAGCTCTCACCCACGGCTATTTTTACTTAGCTCTCACCCATGATTCTTTTTCACAGTCTGTAATTGAGTCAAGGAACCGTAACACTAAAGCAGTTCCTTAGATCTTGTTTCAAGTTCCCCAGCTTCATACTTATCTCAGCTGACTCCAGCCTGTGATTCTGGGATCAGGTGAGATGAGATACACCTAAAGTTCAATCTGAAACTCAGTTAATCTTTCAATAATATCCATAGTCCTAAATTAAGACCAAAGTCATTGTAGTACCATCCCCAGTGGAGCTAGAGAACGTCTTTTCATAGCATCAATACTGAGTAGGCTAGAAGCATGAGTCAGTGTTACCCCAAACAAGAATAGAATGAGATTTCAGGTTAAGTAGCTCATATATAGGAAACAGGAACGGAATGAATCACACGCACCGCGGCGATGGATTCCGCATCCAAGGTTACAAGAGTGATGCCATCCAAAAATACGACATTGAGTGTACGAGGAGAAACAACGTCAAGACTACATCTAACAATCTCTGCTCCCTTCATAAGTGACAATCATTTACACTGATGATCAAACAATGTACACAGACGATCCCCCGGGAAGTGGGTAAGAATCGAGGTTGCCGTCTGAATGAATGCATCACACGTCCGAAAGCGTATATACATATACAGCTCGCGAAGAAGAGCGCTGGACATGACAGGTAAAAAAATCGGTGAACAAAAAGAACATAGGATGGTCTCTATCTATTCTCCTACCCAGTGAGACTAACACTATCTCAAGTCGTTCGCAGCTAAAAAAATGAAAGAGACTCATAATTAACATCAGCTGGGTTTTTCAAAGCGTAAAAACAGGACGGCACCCACGCCCATAACCTGCAAGCCCAGAGGTCGTTATCAACCGTCTCACGCTGTCCGCTCGTCAGTCACTGCTACCGTTGCAGTAATAAACCAGTGTCTCTCCTAACACACTCGGTCAACTCATGGTGACAATTGACAGGAAATATTATCGGGAACACAGGCAGACTGATGATTGACATTTGACATTTTCATTTCAGGATGAGCAACACTGAATCACTTTGACTCTTAGCCCTTGAGAACTCGAGGGTCACATTCTAACGCGATGATCAAAAACTCACTGCTTCTACCGCTATTCTTCCATCCGTATTCGTTTGCTGTCCCTGCTAGTTTGTACCCCAAACTCAGCTTTCGAAACGTGGAGGCTGCCAAACTACCTATTTTTAGCACACCTTTCTGAGTTTCTAGCTGAGATTTGAGTATCAGCCGACTATAAGTTGCAAGGGGTTTATAACCTTGAGAATGGTAGGTATCTACGTACCTATCGCATATCAGGACTGAGGACAAGCCCCACCATACGGAAAATGGGGCGAAAATAGAGCTTGGAAATTCCAAAAGATGCTCCATTCCCATCCATCGCAGATGGGCGCCAATGGCTCCAGAGATTATTCGCTTCAATATCTTGTTGGCCAGATTCTTTGGAGTATTTCAACAACCACTTGCACAATAAGGTAGAAATTTCTCTCGCTATATTGTATTTTGAGTAACACCTGGCATATTCTAAGCAACATTTCTATCGATATTCATAGGGCTTGCAGGACTTACTAAGTACTGCTGCACTTTACATGGTCACGAAAAAGATTAGATGTCGCTCGCCATATATTGGACTGTTCTATGCTGGATTTGACTTGGGGTTGACCGAGAACGTTTCTGTTATTTGTTTTTCTTCCTTCTGTCTGGTATCAGGTACTGGGGGAGAGGATCACTTACAACTCTGACAGCTCTAATACTCTCATGCCACGAAGTTCTCCCACACTACAAGTTAACAGTTTCACAAGAACTCTCATTCATTCTCCCTATCTAGCAATGATCATGATAAATTCAACAGCATAGTGGAGCTAATCGATATAGTACATGATGTGGGATTTCAATAACATAGAGTTGATAAACTACATTCATCAGATTACAGATACTGACAGCATCTTCTGGACAGCTAAGATGGAAGACATATATGTAAAACAAAAACCGAAACTTGAAGCATATAAGAGGCTAGCATACCAATTATTTATTCTTCCCTGCTCCTCCACCCCCCCCAGCACCCCAGCATTCACCACTACGATGGCAATCACCTTTGAAATCACTGCTGCTCAGATTGTGGCCTTGTTCATGGAATGTATTCTTTATGGCATTTATCTTGTATCATTTGGCTATTGTCTCCGGGCCATTTTGGCTGAAAAAGCCTACACCCCTTCTGGCTTCAAGTTCAAAACCAATATTAACTGGATCACACTTGTTTTTGCACTTCTTTTAGGCCTTTTTGCTACTCTTGATATAGCATTTGGTCTAAGGCACAATTTGGATGCTTTTGCATACTACAAAGGTCCAGGAGGTGCTGTTGAAGAGCTCCAGGACATCTCTTATTGGGTTAATGTCATGAAGGTGAGTCTTGTATTCAGATGGTAGACATGACTTTGTAATGAAAGGTCTATCTTTCAAATTATAGACGGCAGACTATGTGGCACAAACATTTATTGGAGATGCTATGTTGGTGTGTTATAGGATGATTTTGCATTTTGTTTTTGACTACTAATGTACTCCCACTTAGCTGTATCGATGCTACATAGTTTATGAGAGGAGCTGGAAAGTGATTGTTCCTTCCGTCATTTTTTGGATAGGTGGCAGTACCTCCGGTGCACTGCTTGTCCACACCTTTGCAACTCTGGACGCACCTGCGCTTATCAATACTACAAATGCTCAACCTTTTAGTGATGCAATGATTGGATCATCATTGGCATTGAACGTGGTGACGACGGGTCAGTTATTTTGTTATCTCAATTGTTATAAAAAAGGTTCAACTTCAACTCACTGAAAATTGAACACAGGTCTCATTGTCTGGAAAATTTGGTCTATAGACAAACAAAATGCCAGTATCATGACCAACGACACTGACATGCGGACTCGATCATTCAAGCTGCACCAAATAGTGAGAATCATAATTGATTCAGCTGCACTCTACACCATTGCTACCACTATTTTTGTGATAACATATGTTGCTGGAAGTAATGCCAGTTATGGTACCTCTGATTGTGTGAGTACTTGGCTCTATTCAGACTGTTATATTTTCTGAAGAACTATAAAGGTGGTACAGATTATAGGAATCTCTTTCAATCTTATTATTATCCGTGTTGATGCAGGGAAGTCAACAACAGCAGATTCAACTGGAAGAAGTCAATTCATTGCTCCTCAAAATCACAAATTTCACACTCAGAACAGCTTCCCCTTTTCTCTGTACCAATCCACTATAGACCAGTCTGAAATTGGAAGGCAGGCTGACTCCTACACTACCAACAGTGTGAGCATAAAGGTTGAAGTTGACAGAGACCTGAATGTGGTTGAGCAGGATATGGCTACTTGTAATGATAACATGAATGTATCTAGCAAGGTGTAACTTGAATACGTATTCAATGGAGGTTCTGTGCCTTGGGAGGTTGGCAGCTTCATTTTGATTTTTCTAATGTTTGAAGAGTAGTTTGCTGATTAAAGGCCTATACCAATAACCGTTGGCTGATGATGGCTTGCTTCGACTCAGTCCTGTTCAGGAAAGACAACAAAAGGGGGCAAACGTGCAAATAGAATCGTCCAATTGGGACAACTCCTCAACAACGTGACTCGGTTTTGGAAATGAATAGAGCTACAGATAACTCGATCCTTCATTGAGTGGCCTGTCACGATTCAATATGAACTTGCATATGGAGCTGTAATAACTTACCAGTCATTTTACACAGTCGAAGGTCCTGACGATCGAGCGGGTCGTGAACAACGTATCTTAAGATACGCTGATGCTAGCCCCAGCACACCTCGACAATCTGACGCCAACAAAAACCGATTTTTATAATTTTCTCTCATTTGCATGCGTGGTCCGAATATTCCAACACTAGTATGTTGGCCGGATAAACGCAATCCCTATGCCAATCAAGAGGACAAAAACCTCTGAAAGATCCTGTTGCGCTTCTTTTCAAGAGGTTTGTAGAGTTTTTAGGGGCCCAATCATTTGGTGGTGACTTTTCTACCGGCTGTGCAAGCCATAGGCTAAGCCGGTTCATATTTGCGCTGGACAAGCCGGTGATGTCATTTTACTTATGCCGCTTACGGCGCTAGCACTAGCAGGAATGATATTACGCCTCTCCCGCGATCAAGATTTAAGCGATCGTCGTTCTGTAGTTAAGATCGTACAGAGGTTACCAGAGTCGTTGAGATGGCGGTGAGAGGGAACACAGTAAGGAGTTGTCAATCCCGCTCCTTCGTCATGACAACTAAAGTACTAAAGTCTCGATCAACTTCGACAACTTGACCTCCGAGTCTTACCCTCCCTCTGCTTTGGCTTTGAGTAGTTGGGAAGGGCTGTTTGAAGATCATTGTTCTAGAGATGTTTCGAAACAAGATGAACAACCCGATGGTGACATACACTAGATAATATATGTCTATTGCTAAGTCGAAGCATCACGTTACGGATGAAACGAGATACTCACGCTGATCAACTGAAAATGATCCATTTTTCATTTATGATATGCGAGAGGTGTACTCGAGAGTGGGGGTGGTGATGGCTACGGGAAGAACTGAAGAAGTCGAAGTCGAACTTTGCCCGGGTGGCTAGTGGCTCACTCTGGGGGTGAGAAATTGTGTTTTTGCCCGAGGCACGGAAAATACCACCACCGACCCTTGCTAGCAGTTGCTGCATCTTTCGACGCGCTTGCTTGGCATCCTTCGGGAGTGTCTTTCGTCGTAGGCCTAGATGGAGACTCCGGTCTATCTGACGCCACGACGGACTCAGGCTTTGGAGACTTAGACACTCCTTCTTCAGTGAATGTTGCTCAACTAGGGCGTCTCCAGCACTTTTGAGGATGCACTCTTCCCTTTAATCTGTATGAATGGTCGACGGTCCGTAAGATGGCGGATTTGCGAAAAGAATGTAGGCGACAACACGGAGAAGGGTTCTAGTTTGTGATAAAATTCGTAATTTTTCCATTTTCTAGTTCATCGTTGAGCGTCCGCCCGATTTTTAGGTTTGACTTTCAATGCAGCGTCAAAATATATCATACGGGTAGAGAATGTGCGAAGGTGGAGGGGGAAAACATGTAAGAAGCTATTTGCGCACCCAGATACGCGAAATCCCGGTTCAGAAGTAGAGAACTCTTTTCTATCGTTCAGGAATGTAATGGCCAACTGCGGTGGCATGATGTCCTAATTTGAAAACAACATTTACCTGAATAAAATTGGACTGAAACCAGGATCTCTTAGCTGGTACAGATAGAATAACCTTTTCCTTTCTTATTCCAGTCTTCGCATGTCACACCCGACATGTTTCCTGCGATGATGTGAAACGTTGACGGGTAGTCGAAGTCAGAGTCACAACAGCGGACGTTTTGATCGGACTGTCGAGACGGCACGGCGTGTTTCCGAATCTGGACACGAATTTTACCAAGATTTGTCCAACGAAATCTGGTAAAAAGTGAGCGGACTAGTAGGGTCGATCGCGATACTCGCTTTAGCTCCGTTCAAGCTTTTTTCCATCTCAACTCCTGCAATACTCAACGAATGTCCCAGGATATCGAGTTTTGAGTCGTACCAACGGTGTTCCGAGTCAGCCTATAGTCAAACAAATGCCTTAATCCAACTCTGGAGCTGAAACGGATCATAAGACCGTTATTTCATATGGCGGAGTCAAAATTTCGGTACTTTCCCCATGGCACTTTTTCCCCTGGCCTCTATAGAAGCTGCGCCAGAAAAGCCATCACGAGAAAATTCGAAGTTCCCTGCACAATGCGCCTTCTCTCAGTGACCATCGCTCTCGCTCTCGCTGCAACTGTCAGTGCTCAAGTGGGCCCCGGAAGGGTTACGGGAGACACTGCGCTTCACGACCCCACGATGTGCAAGGACCGGAACGGAAAATATTGGGTATACTGTGGGTAATTTTCTCCTGTGAAATTTCACCGGAGTGACGCGCTCTTTGCAGCCACTGGCCAAGGAATCCCTGTCAGATCTTCGAGAGATCGGACCGCATTCAAACTGGAAGGAAAAGTGTGGCCAAATGGCGCTCCTTGGACCGACAGATTCACAGGCAAATCCAACGGGTGATTACGACTTCCTCCAGGTGTCTCCCCCCATGCTTACTTAGACTTTGCAGCGACTTGTGGGCGCCAGACTGCTACTACTCTGGGGGAACCTTCCATGTAAGAACTACCAACAGATTACACAACGTTCATGGTGGGCCGTGGCTTACTATTCGTTGAACAGTTATTTTACTCTGCATCCACCTTCGGCTCCCGGAACGTTTGTACCTGTTCATTCACCCATCCTCGAGCTCCCTTTTGATCAATATCGACAGTCTGGTATTTTCTACGCTACGTCTAGGACTGGTGCACCCGGTAATTATCAATTTTTTCCTCTCCAAATTAGGTTGACTGACTCGATATCACAGGTAGTTTTACGGACAAGGGGCTCGTAACCTCAACCTCTTCGTCCAGCAATTACAATGTACGCTCCACAAACTCCTTTGTCGGACGAAAGGTCTTTTGACACAGCACACATAGGCCATCGATCCTGACCTGCTTGTCGGTTAGTCCTTCGCTTTCTTTACTCATCCCTGCTCTTGGTTGAAGTATTTCTACTATAGTTGGTAATACCTGGTATCTCTCTCTGGGAAGCTTCTGGACCGGGATCAAGAGTTTCACGTACGCGTGGCGACTGGCCTTCACATTCATTCACAAAGCTCAATTTGACATCCCGATCTAGACTCGACCCAAAAACCGGCAAGACGACGGGTAGCATCACCTCCTTGGCTCAGCGGCCTGGAGGAGCAATGGAAGCTAGCACTGTCTTCAAGAACGGCAACTTTTACTACCTCTTCACGTCTTGGGACAAGTGCTGCTCTGGAACTTTCAGCACGTATAACATTCGAGTCGGAAGGTCTAGCAGGTAGGTATCTCAAATCGATGAGCTATTTTTCGAAGCCTGACGAATGGTCTAAATATCAGGCCTAATGGTGGCTTCGTCGACAAGTCCGGTGTCGCCTTGACTGCAGGAGGTGGGACTGTGGTCTTCGCTACCCACGGTGGTGTGAGTACAGAGCATTTATTGGGAACATAAAACAGTAACTCAACTTCGTATCCCTCCAATTTAGATGGTCGGGCCAGGTGGTCAGGATATCTTCAACGATGGTGATGGTCCTATTCTCGTTTACCGTAAGTGGATTCCTTTTTCTCGCCGGTGTCCTATACTGAAATACATTCACGTCTAGACTACTACACCTCATCAGGGAGCTTTGTATGTCAACATGTGATTTTTTGTGTGCATATCCTCATTGGTTTTTGCTATCCTTAGCTCGGTATCAACAGATTGGACTTCTCCAGTGGATGGCCTGTGAGTGTGACTTTTTATTTGTTTTAGAGCTTTTATTGAGAGAAATGAATATCTTAGGTTGTTATTTGAGAAGTATAAGCTTCTCCATTTCTATCAAGGGAAGAAGTAATTATGCTAATACTAGTTACTCTCCGGGCTGCTCACTAGTGGGCGCATGGTTGAATTTTGAAGGTGGATAATTAGGTCTTTATTTTCTTAAAAAAATTATCTCTCTACTGAAGATTAATGCGTTAAAACCTTTACCAAAAGTTAATTGTATTAGACGATTCAGTTCCTACTCCCGTATTCTGGATATAAATTTATAATATGCTGAGTACATCACGGTGGCTGTAGTCCCAAAATGAGAATGAGCGGCTCTCACAGCTTACTACCAGAAGACACAAGTGGCACTTTTCCATGTTCAGCTAGTTCATTTCCGTTATCTCCGTAACTTGAAATGGTGTCGCACTCCTCTATTTTCTCTAAACATCCCTTAGTTGACACAACCTCCCCGGAACGTCCCTCCCCAATGTGAACTGCCGCTTTCCGACATTGGCATTGCTCGCTGCTCCGTAGTTGGATAAGCTAATAGCAAGGCATTAATTCCGCTGTCCGCTGCTTCACACCCGTACATATCTTCAAATACCAATTTCCCGCCTCACTCCCATCAGTAATTGGGTAAAAAAATTATCAGACTTTTCTACATTTTTCACGGTTTTCAACGAATGATAGAGAATGAAAGGAGGGAACTCACTACCATTATCAAGTACCTTGGGGACCTGGAGCTCAGTGCTAGTGGTGAGTAAGTGTGAGTGTTGCCGTCGGCGTCGTTGACAACGTGTTTGACATCGGCTGTTAGACATGGCCCCTGACATTTGCCCTTTGGGGGGAATATGATGACATATTGGCCAAAATTGGCGAAAATAGGCGAAGAAATCCCTAAAAAAGTCAATAAAAGTACCGAAATTTTTTGACTCTAATTACTGATGGCCCTCCCAAATGGCATTCCGGAATACGCTTCATGGTACCTCGACCAACAGTCCCCTTACAATAACCAATGCCCAGGATCCCCGCTACAGCCCTATCGGTCATACCGAGCCCTAGAGTTCTCATTCGTATACCACACCAAAGATCTAACGTTGCACGATGGTACGGGTCCCTTCAATTGGTATTGATCTAGTGCCACGACGGTCCCAAGCATCAGTGGAATGACAATGATAACGAGCTTTTTTTGGATTTTTCATGTTTTTTCCCCCCCCCCTTGAGGTTTGTTGAATTTTTTTAAGGTCAACTTTTTTCTCCTTGTGTATAGTTTTCCACTTTTTGAAGGTTACCCCACCTGAGAGAAAGGTATTTGAACACTGTAATACAAAGCACAGATATGAGTAAGTGTCACGTCCGAATTGGATTCGGTCGCAACGCATTGGGTTCTCCAAAATAGGAACCTGAAATTTATTTGTATAAAGTTACCTTATGTGAATAATAGTCCCCATACCTACTATAAACATGAAATGAACTCTAATGCCTGGTTATCATCAAAACCTTTCGTTGGAAGAAATGTCTGATCAGCACAACCAATAACTCCATCTTCTTCTCCCCGCCCTTATAGTCTGGCTTGACCATCCACATCCCAGTTTCTGCGTCTGGCATATATTGACAAATATGACAAAAAATATGCGAAATCGAGCCTGCAAATTGGTGCAGACAGGCACAAATTTGAGTTCAGACACTGTTCCTTTCAGCTTGTCCATAAAGAGAATTTTGGCAAGTTTGCCCCTAGAAACAGTCACGTTAGGTTTATTTTTATTCAGATGTCTGCTCTATGTTGAAATACACATTGTATATGTGTTACCGTGGTGCACACCTGATCCCAAGCTATTACCGTGCTGCTCATTGTTGGCCAATTCTGTGTTTGCTGCTTGCAAAAAGCCTGGTGATGACCCCAAGGCTATAGGAGAGGTTGTAGTCAAGTGGATGAAGGTATGAGAAATGTCTTGCTTTGAAGTTTGATAATGATATTAACTTCCTTCTTTAGAAGTTTCCTTTTCCATATACTCAACATGTACAACCTTATATTGCACAGTTGACACCATATCTGGAGGGTTTGAGAGGTTGGAAAGATGTAGTGTATGTGCAAGACTTAGGAGAAATTAAAAAATTCCGAGAACTTCCATTATATTTGAATGCTGAAAAATTGATCTAGTATATAAGTTGTGACTTTTTTTATGTAGAGAAATAAAGTCTTATTGACCCCCCCCCCACACACACACAAACTTGAGTTACAACTGACTGGAATTTATTGTTATGTGAGCTTGAGTTGGATGCGGAAAGCTAGGAGACCTGAAATCATAAACGGCGGGCACAGTCCCCAGGCAGGTGTACTCATGTTACGGTTATGAGGTACTCCTCTGGTATCTCTATATATAGTGTCTGCTAGACAAGAGTGTAGCTCTTGTTTAATTTACCTTTTCATGTAGTGGTTTGCGCCAGAACACTGCACTTACTTACAGCAGGATTTCTCAATTCGACCAAATCAAGACTCTGAACCTAAGTAGGTGGCCTTTAAAAGGTGGGAGTGTGGAAACAAAGGCAGGAAAACGGTACGAAAATCATAACCCAAAATCATCGTATCTGACATAGCCTAGCCTATACAACGCCCTGTACGCGAAGCACTCATGGCATCCAGCATTGCAATTCCGGACTCGGATATCCCTGACCCAACACTCCTATACAAGGATCACTGCAAGCTGATTATTCAGTTTAGTCAGTAAAAGCGTCGAAAAGGCACTCAGAGCTGGAGCGGGGGAGGGAGAAGGCGTACTCAAGACACTGGCATTCCAAAACAAAATGAAACACATTTCTGAAGTGCAATATCTTCAAGGTGTCAGCCTAACAAGACAAGACCTAGAACACCGACAAGTGTATGTACCAATGCCGAAGCCCATTTATTATTATCAAGACCGATAAGAATGTTGTTCTAATTTAGGAAGCGGTGCAGACGAAATCTCAATGTTTCAACTAACGCTGGGCCTGCCCATCCAAATTGATTGAGTCTTAGTGTTTATGAGACGGACTCGTAAACCCGGTTAGTAGACTGAACCCGTGCATGGTTATTCCTTGTAAATTTCCCGTTAATAATAATAGGGTCGAGTGTCGTAGCGATAAGCATCTGCATGATGGTGTTGTGAAATCACGATCTGTTGGACAATACTTTGTTGAGAGTCAAAATCATGACTATTGGTCCGGGACAACCGTACCCAGGTGACGATGTCAGCGAATTAGAAGATTCATTTCTTACCCTCTGTTCACGGTGTCACTCACAGGCGTCTGCAGGCACCCACCAAATTGTTATCGTGTCGGTATCTATGAGCTCATTCTATGATGCATTGACGTATCTATGAATTTGTGAGTCGTTCCCCCCCTCCCCCCCTGATGGTCTTACACCCAGCAGTCATCTTTGTCACTTCTGCACTCAACTCGTTCGAATCAATGCACAAACTGGAAGCCAACGAGAGGTTAGTAGGGACTCAGATAAGGGAACAAACAGGGCAAAAATTCGCAGCATTTGATAAGTTTGGGGGAAGTATTAAGCAGCCAGAATTCCCGAACAGCTGCTTGTAGGCCGAATGATTGATTTTCGATAATCTGAGGACCGAAGAGAGCTTACCATAACGGGGGCACTCTAACTTGATGATTTGTGCGATGTGGGGGTCGTCTTTCTATAGCTAGCCCGACTGATCGAAGGACCGAAAGAATAGGTTCGCTATTGGTGCCAATGCGAAGATATGGGGATTACGTCAGAATGCAAAATAAGGGAAAAGCGCGAACTTTGGTACCACTATTTCACGACAGATATCTCGAGTCAATGTACCTGAATGCAAATCATGAATTTCTTCTCGGAAGTAAGGTTGTCACCAAATCAGATCCGAGTTTTTGGACTTACAGTCCTACAAAAGCTTGAACCCGTATAGATTCAACCTTGAGATGTAACTTCCGCCTGATTCGCGGATTCTTGGAGAAAATAACTAGCGTCTGGGGTTGGGCGTGATGATTAGTGTAGAGTATTTAAAATAGCCAAAACCCTCTCAACAATGTTGTGGAAAACAATAAGTAACAGCGGGACGATTGAAAGGAAGCAAGGTACCGTGTGACGTTTTGGGTACGCTCCTTGGTCAATCGGCGAGGATCAACCTTACGGCCCGTATTCATCAGAACCTCGGAACAGACATAAGTATCCTCCAGAGTCCAAACTCACAACAGGCAGTTCAGTCTCCATTTTCTACCTTCCCTCTCTCTCTCTCCCTCTGATATCCTCAAATTCAATGTATTATGTGAACTAAAGTCAGAAGTACTGATACTGTGGTCTTGCGAAGCATCAAAAGCCGGAAATAATGAATGTGATGAAAACGAGTCTAGGCGATTTCCGAGAGGAAGATGGTGTTGACGGTGTCGAAGGGGATTTGGTATTTAACACTACGAGATGTTGAAGAGTGAGACTAAAAGACTACTACGAGGACAAACGGACAATTTTGGTTGCAAAGCCCATATAGACGATACACGGTCCTCATCCTTTTTTGCTCGCCACCGTCTCCAACCTTTAAAGCTTCACAAAGCCAAAAACTATCGAGATTCTCGGCTCCCATGAATGTGTAGAAGAAGCATACAATTTTTTGGTCGAAAGTCAAGGATGCCAGTGATGAAAAGGAAGAATATGGTGATTAAGATAGTTGGAAGAACCTTGAAGGGGTTTCGTGTTCATTGTTTTCGCTCCTTCCAATGATATGAATGGTCTTGCGCCATATGATTCTGTGATGAACGGCTGAATCAGTGTGTGCGATTATCGGCATGGAGAAACTCACAACGAATTATCGTCATCCTAAAATGTTCCAGGCTTAAAATGGGGCGATAAACCCTGCTCGCCTTCACTTTGCGTGGAGGTACTTGAGAGTGCTGCCAGTGGCCACCTATCAGAGGCAAAACAAAACGTCTCACGGTGACTGGACTCGTAAACCAATGCCGCTAACATCATCATCCGACGTCGCCGTCCAGTGGTTCAATAAAATTTAACGTTATTTCGCCGGACTTGGACCTCAGGTGGGTCGTTGTAATTTGGTTTTCCCCTCCCGGAACCCCATTTGTGTACCTCTGAATCTCGGAGTCAGTCACAAATTGGACAAAAGTTTTCTTTGTAGACGTGCCCACTGCTCACCGGCACCGTTCACCGAGTTCTTGCATCCGATTTGATTCCATTGTAGGTCCCGATAAATAACAAAGTTGCGCCGCGGGTGGGTGATATAGACACACATCCCCCGAATCTCGGTTATTCATGATACGCGTAGCCTCAAGCCCTCACTGGAATACCAACTACAGTACCAAGAATGAACTATGTTCATCGTGACAGTCTGAGCATTGCCGGTGAGCTTGCGCTTAGTGTTCACAACCACGCTGACTTCGCATCTGTCCTGAAAATTTGCCTCCCCGCTCACATCGTATTGGGGGTTTAGGTTTGCATTCAAGCTTTGAATGCTGCTACCCACCACCTGTCCAACTGTTGTCATAGCCTGGACCCTAATGCGTGCAAGTTTTGACGATCACCCCGGAATTATAAAAGTTGGAGCCATTTCTTGCTTTTCCGGAAGTGATACAGAGGACTGAGAGTTGTTGACACTTTGAGATAGAGTCTGATTACTTCAAGTGTCATCTGAAGTTTGAATCAGAAGACTAGTGGTTAAACCTTTGCTTGAGTATGAAAAATATTTTACCCAATATTGTTTACTAACTGTCCTTGGTAATCTCAATTAGTCCCCTTTATTGATGGACAACATCAGATACTCCCACTTGTTATTGTTACTATTCCACATAACTTTTCAAATTATTAACTAAATTTCTATATGTTGGAAATGCGACCTTGACATATCTTTTACTTCCCTTCATGTATTAATTAGTTTCATCCTCGATCACTTATTCATTATCAGCATTTCTACCTACTATTTAAGCAGTAGATACTCACTGTATAGAAGAGGGAACTACGACGAATCCGCTTTTACTTTTATAACACTATACATCTCGAAAACCTCTTTGTGTTTCATCCATTTTGGAAAAGAAAAAATGATTCCAACTTCTACAGCCCTTGCGAGCATGAATGATGACTGATAGAAAATCATCAGGAAGGTACACACTTGAGAATCCACGAATCATTATACATACACAACAAACAATATAACAATTATGACTCAGACCTAGTTAAATGTCAATGTACTGTCTCTCAAAACCTTTCTGTTTACCCAGAATTTCTTCATCTCCTCTAAGTTTTTAACATACACTACATCCCTCCAGTCTTTTAAACCCTCAAGGAATGGTGTCAGCTGGCCTATATAAGGTTGTACATCCCGAGTATACTGAGGGGGAAATGTCTAAATTGAGAAAGTTAATATCTTATCAAAGAACATTCTTTTCAGATTTTCTGTACCTTCATCCACTGAGCTACAGCCTCTGCAAAAGGTCCGGGGTCAGATCCAGGCTCCTTGCAAGCCGAAAATACAGACTGGGTCAATATAGAGCAGCATACCAGAAGCTTGGGATCAGGCAAGCACCATGGTAACAGTCTTGTGATATGTATTATTGAAAGGGGTGGCATGAAATCTGCATGGTTTGTGAATAGCCTGGGAAGAGAAGCAGCAATGCTACTTTGAAGAAATATATGAATAATGTCTGGATTCTGTCTGCAGTGAATAGCTGCTTGAAATTTGGAGGAACACCAACAAGGGTGTTTAAATTCATCAGGGCCAATAACATTGAAAGGGAGCATTCTGTCCTTGTGGCTGGATGCTATGAGGAAGAATATCTCGTTCAAAAACATGCCAGGAGGTATTTCATCAGAGTAGAAAGTGTAAGCTATCCAGAGCACAAGACTTCGTATGAATTTATAACCAAATTGATAGTTTTTGTTTTGCACAGAGAAGTGAATTGACTCAATGGCTGTGGGAAGAGCGGTAGTAGACTGGATCTCAGGGATGTCAGCATTCTGAGATGACCTATAAAGAAAAAAAGGAGGATACCTTCAACCACAGCACTATTCTTCTAAAGTCCTGGAATCCATCAAGGTCTTCAAACTTCTTTATAAGATCTGCTGTGGAAAGACTGAGCATTTTCACCCAATCCTGCCAGACCACTTTCAAATTCATTGTAAA
Organism: Marasmius fiardii PR-910; assembly: GCA_014904975.1. Taxonomy (NCBI): domain Eukaryota; kingdom Fungi; phylum Basidiomycota; class Agaricomycetes; order Agaricales; family Marasmiaceae; genus Marasmius; species Marasmius fiardii. Next base: position 283,335 of record MU127826.1, read on the forward strand.
TATATGTTGAATGTTTAGACTTGTAACAGCTTCTATTATCTCTCTGTGTGGGTGCACTTTGCTCAAGCAAAATTGATCCCATTTCTGCCAGACAACCTTCAACCCTGGATTATTCCTTGAGACATGAAGATAGAGAACCACAGTAAGAAATGAGCATAAAGTAGAGGATATAATAACTCACCCAGTTTTAAAACTGTAGAAAGAAGACTCATTAAGCAATTTGGCCCAACAGGACACAAGTTGATGCCGATGGAAACCCACATCAACAAAGAATACTCCTGACCTTGATTGGTCATAAAGGAAATCAATGAAGGAGGCATGGTACACAATGATTTCATCATTGATGCCTTGGATATGAAGTACAGAATGCATTCTTTGTAGTGTAAGTGATACATCTCCAGGATGAAAGCCTAAAAGGCACTCAATGGTGGAAGGATTTGCTCCTTGAACCTCCCGGAGAAGTATAACAAAGGCAAGGACTGAAACAAGCTTCCCATGGTCTTTTGTTGCAAATTTAAGGATCTTCTGGTAGAGAATATCAAGGTCAAAGTATGGCTTTGTTGGAGAAATACTGTCACTAGATATGTTGTGCCGGATGAGATCAAGAATAGTCTGGAGCTGACTACAGGGATTTGAGTCCTCTGTCCCAACAAATTTGATAACAGTGGTAGGATAGATGAATTGACCACCAGAATGGTCTACCAACATCTCAATATCTCCCTCAGTAGGCCAAGGATCTGGAAAAGCTACATGTCTGCACCGGTCACTTGTGCGAATGTTTTTGAATTCACGCCGTAGCATGACTTCAACATCATGGTTGGCATTCAGGTTGCCATCAAGGGATATGGACTCTGTGTAGTGGCGTAGGTCTCCTCTATTGAACCTCTCCCGTATTTGAGGTTCTGGTCTGCTACAGATAAGGAATCGTAAGGGTAATCTCTTCTTCATTGCCAATATAACAAGTGAGAGGACCTGCTGTTGCTCATCAGTTGCAATGCATTCATCAAGGCCATCAATAATAAGTAGTGCTGGGGAGGCCATGATAATATGTGAAGCATTCTTCCAACTTAGCAAAGGTTTAACTACCAGTGCTTTAAATTGGGACTCCAATGATGCCTGCAATAACTGTGGCTTGTCTTTGATAGCCCTGTTGATGGTGTTCCGTAGGCTAGGAATAGCTGTACTGATTCCATGGGCAATGGCTAGAACCAGAAACTTAGGATTGTTCCTGTCTGGGTCTGTCCTTGAAAAGAAGAAGCTAGCAAGGAGTTCCTTGTTCTCACATCTTTCTGCCACTGTTTGAGCAATTGCAGACTTTCCAACACCTGCAGATCCGCGTAACCAACAAACTCCAGAAACCTTTCGCAAGAACAAAGTTGGGCGTGACTGGGCCCACTTCAACAACTCTCCCAGAACCTCTTCACGTGTACCCTCAGAACATTTGGGATATGGAAATCGGGCATGAGCATCATGGCAGTAGGAGTAATTGATTCTGGCTAGTGCTTCCTGAATATCCTTTGCTGGAGTGCTTTGAGCTGCTTGAGAATGGGATGAGCATTAAGTTTCTGAACCAAATAATAAAGACATACAATAGGAATTATTGTGGCTGATGTTGTACTGGTTTCCTCCCTGAATATGATTGAAATTTGCCGTGTCAATCTGAACTTCCTGTGCCCCAGGGAAAGCCATTGACTGCTCAATGGTTGGGGGTGCAACAACGGGCCTTGAGTCTCCGTGTCCACTTGCTGCCATAGTGGATACAGACCTTTCTTTGAGAGTTAAGTGCAAGGTGAATAGTGAGACGTGGGGGTTCGGAGGTAGCCTTGATGTTGAACAGCCCAAGGCATTCCAGATAACGGGCTGCCGCATGGCAGACCCGGGACAGGTGATATGATGTGTACACAAAGCAACCAAAGGAAGGAAGATAATTATAGCATATTCAATATGTTGCACAGGTCCAGTGCGGTTAGAGTGGGGCTTAGATCATTCTCGAGTCTGCTTCAGGAATCAGGATGTTGAATTTTGCATGGGACTCGGGCAATCGGATCAGAGTGTGTTGAATGTATAGCTGAGAGTTGGGATGACTACTTCCCTGACTCGGCGATCTCAAACTTGGATACCACTCATCGGAGGTAATTAGCAGAGGGGACTCGGGGGAGATACAATGCACTCTTGCAAGGGTGTCGGCCGGAAGACACATTTGAATCATCTGAAGTCAAACTTCCTATCAAGTCAGTTGCCCCATTCCACAGTTAAAAAAATGTAATTCTAAACTGGGTGGTGGGACTCTCCTGTTAAAAAAGTGTTGTAGATCACACCCATATATTCCTTCCGTTTTGTATTCTTCGAATTGTATAATGAGGTGGCATTGATGATTTTAGTGATAGCAGTCCGGAATAGGTATTTGGCATCGAGAAGAACATGAATTTGGGGATGCGAACGAATCCTAAAATGGTTACAAAACTGGTACAAAACTACCAAGCTCGGGACGGAAGTTCCCCCAACTGGAAGTCAATGAGAGGCAAGTAAGAATTCAGGAAGGCGGCAAAAAAAACGGACATCAAGCCAGTTGTCCCATTCCACAGTTAACCAAACCCGATGTAATTCTAAATCGGGCGGCCGGACTCTCTCATTAAAAGAATATTGTGGCAGCATTGGTTGTGAGGATTCAAATCGGATTGCAAGTTGGACCAACAGACCCGCCCGTAAGTATTTCTGTCAATCTTTGCTTTTGAGATGGCCCACTCGATCGCGGAGGTAATAGCTAGTGCCTTTGGCTTGTGCGTAATGACTAGAGTAGAGTAGGTATGTACAGGTCAAAACCTTCTCAAAAATGAATCTGGTAGATCATCGGGTATACACCGCTAATGGCGGATGGGTGGCCGTGTGACATTTTGGGCAGCTGCTTTCTATCACTCACCTCGAGAATGGCGGATATCGACGTTATATGAGCCCCGATCTGTCTTGAAGCAGTCCTCACTAAACGAGGACCATCAATTCTACCTTTCTGCTTCTCCCTCTCAAGTGAACGTACAGAGCATAATTAACGAACGCAGTCACGAATACCCGTATATAGCCCAATCATCATGCCCAAGTCTTGGCTGGGAAGTAACGGCGCTTTTTCACTTGGCCCAACCCATCATCGTTATCATCTCGGCCAGACTCTCCAAACCTCCGAGTAGTAAGCGACAAATCATGACGGTGGGGCAAGGGATGACGGTGGGGCAAGGGGTACCGGTGACGCTTGAAGCTTAGAGCCAGTTGACCATGAACAGCTTTCGAGCCAACCTCAACTACATGAGAAACGAAGGACGGGAAACTGCAATTTCCCGAAGCCTCCTCTCCGCCCGAGTCCACTTGTCACCCAGGGTCGATATGTCGACGTTGGTACATGGCACCGCAATGATGTAGTCAGCTTCAGGCTTGAGCTGTTTTGACACATACTTGTTACGAGGGCGGCGGAGAGAAGAGTTTTGACAGCGAGATGGAATTTAGGGATTGTGCGCACTGCGGAGCACCGCTTGTTACAGCATCCAACCAGTTCGATTTAGAGGACAAACCTGGATTCACAATCGCAAGTACCTTTACCGTGAATGAACCGCCCGTTTATCGGGGATACTCGCAATTGTTGGGAGTACTACACGTCGTCCTACATATGGGTTGCATGTCCAGATACAACAATGACTATCAGTTCGAGAAGTAGAAAGTAGTAGGCAGCTGACAGCACTATAATCGATACTACGTACGTCTCAAATAATACGTGGAATCGGGAGGGACGTTAGGGGGGAGCACGCTTTGTAAGTTGAAGCGACTGCGTTGAGGGAAGGATCGTCGCCGGACGAGATGACGAGAACGGGAACCTCGACGCGAAGGGAAACCAAAACGAAAGACACCAATGACTCATCGCCGTAGCCATCGCCAACAGCACTACTTCCCTCAAAAATCGAAGAGATTGAACTCTCGCCGTTCGCGAATGTATTTTAAGATCCAAGCACCCTAGACGGTTCAACACACTTCTCACCACCAGGCACACAACCAATGCTAAAGCATTTAGACCAACATCATTCTGAAATTCACCGAACACTTCCACCCCCGAAACCCAACACATAACTTCATCCCACAATCCATAGTTGTAAATCTATTTCCGTTTCTAGTACCAAAAATAACAATCATCTTGAATTTTGTAGATGTATCGGATACAAGAGATAATAGAGGATCAGGAATATGCTTGCAGTCAAGGATTGGCCCTTGATCGATGGTAAAGGAGGCAGCGAGCGATAGTAGCCTGAGGTAGGAAGGGGGAGTTGGGCCGCCTTCATATCGGTTTTGAGCGTTTGTGTCGTGTGGTTATGGGGCAATTAATGCGAACGCTTCGAGTCTGGCCAACTAACATTTCGCGTCGCATGAAAATTGGAATCGTCAATTTCGATGTCTGGGAGTCTGGCTGGGTGAATGATTATCGCTGAATTGGTAACATAGGCTGAAGGCTAAGATCTGAATAATCAGTCAGAGAAGCGTTTAAAGAGCGGGAGAACGAGAAAGGCAGATACAACTCACCTTTCTCAACCTTTCACTCCAGTTCGAATCCACACAAGCGCCTGAACCGTAACGGCTCGAATCCACCCAACTCGAATCCACTTAATGCAAACGCTCACATCTCAAACATCACACCCCGGCAGATTCATGGTATCCCATCGCAGTCCGTCCGTTTCTATTTCCAATCGTCGTGTCGCTGTGTCCGGTTCTGAGGAACCTTCATTCCCTACTGACCAAAAGAGGCATGCGAAATTGGGTGAAGAGGAAACAGCGGGAGCTCAAAATAAACACCAGGGAATGGGAGATCTTGCCTCTAGAGTTTCAGTAGCACAATCGTAAGGATGAAAGTAGCGGTAGAGTACTTCAACGATTCCGGTGACTGTGACTGTAATTGTGACCGTGACGATAGTGAGGTCCGTCAAAACCCTAGCCCTGGCTCCAGTAGCAGAGCTACTGCCCACCTCGACCCAGACCCGCCATATGAGCCGCTATGGATACTCTTGAGCGATATCGCTGATTGATTCACTACAACACTCGAGCTTGAACCCGGATTCGCGGTGGAAACAGTCACTGTGATTGCGAGAGTATGAGAGCGAGGCCTGGGAGAATACCTCGTCGCAGTATATTCCACACTTCCCAGCACGGAGTGTGGGTGCATTGATGACTGAAAAGAGGGTGCCCGGGGTGGCAACGGGGTGTAAAGGAATGTCATGAGCATCTGTGGGTTTACTGGAGAAGAAAAGACGACAACGGTGGTGAAGAAGCTTTGAGTTCGAGAGTCGAAAGGAGGGGTATCGAGGAATGTTATTGAGTACGGTGGTAAGATGTAGGGGGGTAGTGGAGGCGACGGTGATGACGAGATAATAGGTAGGGCCTGTGAACAGGAAGCGTTCCTGCAAGAGATAAAATCTATGAATCCCCGATCCCCTTTTCGTCGAACCTCTTGAGCTATAGAATCTATGGAGTCTTCGTCCGACTGCCATGAGTTGTTGCTCTCTATGCGCTTGGGGATCTGATGGTAGCGATGGTTTACCGTTGAGGTTGAGCTAAAAGCGATGTGGCTTCCGTCTGATCAACAGAGCTGAGTGCAATTTGGTTCAAGATGCCCCCCGTTCTCCGCCTTTGGTCAAAGTAGTGAAAGTTCCGGGAGAGGGAAAATGTAAGAACTTGAAAGAAAAAAATAAAATAAGTTACTCACCACCCATGTTCACCAACCGAAACAATCAATCTTTCATCAACCCTGAACCTTCGCACAGCATCGACACCAGCCAAATCCCTTTGACAGTTGCCATTGACCACCAAAAACCTGACATCTGAACCCGTGTTCGTCGTCCGTATTTTCGCTCTCCACCTGGCATCTTCAGCGTTCGCTCGGAAGGAGGATTGGAAATGGTAGACCAAGAGCTTCACATGCTCCTTGTCGTTTTGTGCTCGTCATCGCTTCCGACTTTTAGAGCTTCACAAAGCCGGGAACCGTCGAGATTCTTGGTTTTCCATGGATGTATTAGAAAAAGTATACAGTTTTGTGGTCGAAGGTTGAGGATGCCAGCGATGAAGGGAAGTAAAAAACATGGTGATTGAGATATTTGGAAGGACCCTGAGAGGCTTTTCGTTCTCGTTGTTTTCGCTCCTTCCAATGATATGAACGGTCTTGCGCCATCTAATTCTGCGATAAACGGCTGCAACAGTATGTACGATTATCAATACGAAGAAACTCACAACAAATTATATGCATCAGCCTAAAATATTCCAGGCTTCAAATGGGGGATAAACCTTGCCCGCCTTCGTTTTGTTGAGAGGCGTGGAGGTACTCGGGCCGACAGAGGCCAAGCAAAAAGTCTCACGGTGACTGGACCAGTCGGCCGACACGGCGCCTCTCGTTGACATCATTATCCGACGCCGCCGTCTGGGTATGTTATTTCGTCGGACTTTAGGTTGACCGTTTTCCCCGCTTGTAATTTGGTTTTTCCCTCTCAGAATCCTTTTTATGTACCTCTGAATTTCGGATTCAGTCGCAAATTTGACAGGAATTTTCTTTGTAGACGTGCCTCCTGCTCACCGGCACCGTTCACCGAGTCAAAGTTGCGCCGCGATTGGGTGATATAGACACACATCCCCCGAATCTCGGTTCTCAAATCAAATTTTATTTTACACGTAGCCTGAAGCCTTACGCTGCTAGTTGTCTACCTGCCTCCATACAGGTTAACGTTGCTTAAAGTTGCTGTTTTCTTAACCCTCGCTCATCCCTTGATTTAACTCCATCCCTCCTCCCAAACATAAATATAGAAATCCTCATCAAACCCGAACTGTATCACTAGAAGGTGTGAAAAGGTGATCTCCGATGGAGCGAACAGGCTTTTCAGGATGACGCCGTGTATCCATGCACACTCGTTATTCCGTCTTCAATAACCCAAGTTTTCCAGTGTTTTTCCCCATCAATCTATCCAGCCGAACGCAGCGTCGGCAGCGTGCAAGTGCACCTCAAATTTTGACGAACGACGTGCACGTGGGACCACTTGACTCGAATAAAAGCTCTAAGAACGGCGTTGCAAAGAATTTTCTGGAACAGTGAGTATCAAAAAATACGAATTCCACCTTGAGATTCAAAGTGGACTGACACAGCACAGAGGAATTATAGAACTAATGAGTTTCGGTCCTCCGGTCGCCGCTCAAGTAATAGCCTAGTCTCTCCGATAAGAATTTGGAGACGTATAACAATTCAACCCTCCCCCGAGACCTCCGGTATGTTTGCTCCTGTATATCACTCCTGTCAATTCTGTCTTCAAGTTGTACGTTGGCCTTAAAACATCAACTGAATGAGATTGCCTAGATACTCCGGCGCGGGTTCGTTGCAGCTGCTCCCTGCCAACTTCCAAGTTGTGCTTGCACTCAAGAGGACCCGGTTTCTCGGTTGTTAATTGCAATTCAAGCAGGAGATTACACAGATGTGATTGTCAAATTATGTGTCAGAAAATGCGATTAGTTTCCTAACTTACAGATCTTCGGAACTGTTCTTATCCGGTGGCACTTTACGTCCTTGCTCATGGGACTCTATGTCATTGCAGATGTTTTCTCACTATGCCACCTTCCTTGCTTTGTGCATGTAGATTAACATTGCTTATTGCTCTCAGTTTTTTAGCCCTTAACCTTGATTTAACCCTTTCCCTCCTGTCAAACATAAGCATCATCAATCAAATATCCTCAAGATGGAGATGAAAGCAAGAGGGGCATGTAGATTTTGAAGACCAGATATTAAGACCAGGCAAAAAATACAGGTAAGTGCAGCCTTGAGCCCACATTGAGAACAGTTTAAGAACAAGTAAGAACAGTTCAAAAACAGATGAAAAAACATGCTATACTGTTGTGAAGTGTAGGGAGGCGACGTGACGCATAACGGTGGCCCCGTCCTGTCACCGAAAATGTGTTACGTGACGCAAGATTCTGCCTTCAGAGGGCAGCAGTGCCTTCCAAAATGGGATACTGGGTGCCGAATAAATGCCTAAGCTGGCAATTCCCATGGGTTGTCGCTAATGAATATCCAACTCCGGTCCGTAACGATCAAGAGGCTGTCGCCTCCCTACACTCCACGACAGTAAATCTTGTGAGTTCAAGATTAGTACATGAGACTATTTTGGGTTCTCGCAGGGTACATTGGGAGTGTTGTGACACAGCTGCATCACCGTTGCCAGTTGCAACATTATGGCTTGGTAGCATTACTGTTGAGGTGACTTCCGTAACATCACACTGCTTATTCCTAAACTTTAGCGACTTACAATCTGATGGTAGTACTAAGGAAGTGTCCACATTATTTACTAACTCCAACAACTCTTATTAAGTCATTTCAATTTTTTTGAATGTTTCATTGTATTGTAAGCCTCACATCTGAGAAAAACACTCAGACACTCACTGTTGGCCAGTGAAAGGACCTGAGTGTTCTGTTCCACAGAGATAATACTAGCATAGATTCAGAAGGTGCTGTTTTCAATCATTGAGTTGCATCCTTGATACCTTTTGCTGATGAAGTAGATAGCTATGTACATACAGAACCCCCAGGTGTCTATAAGCTCAGAGTGTAGCTGCCCCTACTGATACCAGTTGACACCAGACTCAGAACAGGTTGAGAATGTTGAGACCAGATTGAGAACAGTTGAGACTGGGTTGGGAACAGTTAGAATAGGTGAGAACAAGTGTATGCTCAGAACACACTTTGAACAGATGGGAGACCAGTTGGGGGCTGAGGCCTTATTATGGCCATTGAGACCAGGTGACTAAACTGTTTCTGAGTTTATCTTGCAAGAGTAAACACTAATGTAGCAATATTTGACTTCACCAGACCTTTGGGACTCAATAAAACTTCCTAAATCAGATCAGTTGGAGAAACATCTGGATGGAGGTAGTGTGCAAGCTAAGAGAAATGGCTTGGGGAGGGACCAAAGGTGTCAGTGACAATGTGAATCGCAGTCACCAATTTGAGTTGAGACTGGTTGAGACCAGATTAACAACAAGCTAAGAAGAGTTGAGACAAGATTGAGAACAGATTAAGAACAGAAATCTTGTACTTTTCTAGTCTCAAAACTCATTGAGCATGAATTACCCATCCTTGTTTACTAACATTATTGATGGAGAACATCAGATACTCCACTTCTTATTGTTACTATTTCACATACACAAAATTTTTCAGCTTACTTACCTAAGTTTTTATATGTTGGAAGTGTGACCCTGACAATCTATCCTTTACTTCCAGTCTCCTGAGTTACTTCCACACAAAACTTCCAGTTGATACTCACTTCATTTATTAATTATTTTCAGCTTTGATCACTTATTTATTATTGGCATTTCTACCTTCCCTCTAAACAGTGGATACTCGTTGTATAGAAGAGGGGACTATGACGAATCCAAATTCTACGTTTGTAACACTATATACATCAGGAAAACCCTGTGTGTTTCATCCATTTTGGAAAACAAAAAAATGTAAGTCCAACTTCTACAGCTCTGGTGAGATCCATTTGTTTGCTCTGACAGAGCTGTCACCAAGATGTTGAAAAAGAATGTGTCATTTCCCCCTTGCACATAAAACAAAATAGAACAACTATGACTCAGACCTAGTTAAATGTCAATATACTGTCTCTCAAAGCCTTTTCTGTATGCCCAGAATTTTTTTATCTCCCCGAGATTTTCAACATACACTACATCCCTCCAGTCCTTTAAACCCTCAAGGAATGGGGTCAGCTGGTCTGTATAAGGTTGTACCCAAGTAAACTCAGGGGGAAATTTCTAGAATGAGAAAGTTAATATCTTGTCAAAGAACATTCTTTCAGATTTTAACGTACCTTCATCCACTGAGCTACGACTTCTGCAATAGGTCTGGGGTCAGATTCAGGCTCCGTGCAAGCCGCAAATACAGATTGGGTCAATATAGAACAGTATACCAGAAGCTTGGGATCAGGCAAGCACCATGGTAAGAGTCTTGTGATATGTACTGTTGCAAACTTTGGACTGAAATAACCATCATCCCGTGTGAGTAGCCTAGGAAGAGAAGCAGCAATGCTACTTTGAAGAAATATATGAATGATGTCTGGATTTTGTCTGCAGTGAATAGCTGCTTGAAATTTGGAGGAACACCAGCAAGGGTGTTCAAAATCGTTAGGGCCAATAACTTTGAAAGGGAACATTCCATCCTTGTATTTAGATGATATGAGGAAGAATATCTGATTCAAAAACGTGCCAGGAGGTATTTCATCAGAGTAGAAAGTGTCAGCTGTCCAGAACACAAGACTTTGTATGAAGTTATAATCAAATTGATGGTCTTTGCTTTCCACGGAAAAGTGAATTGACTCAATGGCTGTGGGAAGAGCGGAAGAAGACTGGATCTAATGGATGTCAGCATTCTGAATTGACATAACAAAGTGGAACAAAGAATACCTTCAACCACTGTACTATTTTTTTAAAATCCTGGAATCCATCAAAGTCTTCAAGCTTGTCTGCCACAAGATCTCCCTCAGAAAGACTGAGTTTCTTTTTAACCCAAGCCTGCTGGACCACTTTCAAATTTGTAATAAAGATATGTTGGAGATTGAGACTTGTAATAGCTTTTATTATTTCTCCACTTGGGTGCAATTTGCTTGAGCAAAGTTTGTCCCATTTCTGCCAGACAACCTTCAACCCCGGATCATCCCTTTAAACATGAAGACAGAGAATCACAGTAAGAAATGAGCATAAAATTAAGGATATGATATGTACTCACCCAGTTTTAAATTTATAGAAAGAGGACTCATCAAGCAATTTTGCCCAGCAAGACACAAGTTGGTGGTGATGGAAGCCCACATCAATGAAGAATGGTCCTGACCTTAATTGGTCATAAAGGAAATCAATGAAGGAAGCATGGTACACAATGATTTCATCATTGATGCCTTGGATATAGAGGACAGAGTGCATCTTCCGCAGTGTTAGTGATACCTCTCCAGGATGAAGGCCTAAAAGGCACTCAATAGTAGAGGGATTTGCTCCTTGAATCTCCCGAAGAAGTATAACAAAGGCAAGGACTGAGAGAAGCTTCTCATAGTCTTTTGTTGCAGATTTGAGGATCTGCTGGTAGAGAATATCAAGGTCAAAGTATGGTTTTGTTGGAGAGATATGGTAACTGGATATGTTGCGCCGGATGAGATCAAGAATAGTCTGGAGCTGAATACAGGGATTTGAGTCCTCTGTCCTAATAAATTTGATGACAGTGGTAGGATAGATGAATTGGCCACCAGAATGGTCTACCAACATCTCAAGGTCTCCCTCTGTGGGCCAAGGGTCCGGAAAAATCATCTGACTGCAGCGTTCACTTGTGCGAATGTTTTTGAATTCACGCCGCAGCATGACTTCAACATCATGGTTGGCATTCAAGTCACCATCAAGTGATATGGATTCCGTGGACTGGCGTAGGTCCTCCTGGCTGAACCTCTCCTGTATTTGAGGTTCTGGTCTGCTGCATACAAGGAATCGCAAGGGTAACTTTTTCTTCATTGCCAATACAACAAGTGAGAGGACTTCTTGTTGTTCATCAGTTGCAATGCATTCATCAAGACCATCAATAACAACTAGTGCTGGGGAAGCCATGATAATACGTGAAGCATTCTTCCAACTCAGCAAAGGTTTAACTACCAGTGCTTTGAATTGGGACTCCAATGATGCCTGCAATAACTGTGGCTTGTCTCGAATAGCCCCGTTGATGCTGTTCCGTAGGCCAGAAATTCCCATACTGATTCCATGGGCGATGGCTAGAACCAGAAACTTAGGATTATTCCTGTTTGGGTCTGCTCTTGAAAAGAAGAAGCTAGCAAGGAGTTCCTTGTTCTCACACCTTTCTGCCACTGTTTGAGCAATTGCAGACTTTCCAACACCTGCAGATCCGCGTAACCAACAAACTCCAGAAACCTTTCGCAAGAACAAAGTTGGGCGTGACTGGGCCCACTTCAACAACTCTCCCAAAACCTCTTCACGTGTACCCTCAGAACATTTGGGATATGGAAATCGGGCATGAGCATCATGGCGGTAGGAGTAATTGATTCTGGCAAGTACTTCTTGGATATCTTTTGCTGGAGTGCTTTCAGCTGCTTGAGAATGTGATAAGCAGGAAATTCTTCATCAAAGAATAAGGGCATACAGCTATTGTGGTTAATGTTGTACTGGTCCCTTCCAATGTTATTGAAAGTTCCGGAATTGTACTGTGGACCAGCAGAGGCCATCGACTGCTCGATGGCTGGCTGTGGAACATCAGTCTTTGATTCTGTAGATCCACTTGCCGCCATAGTGGATGCAGACCGTTGTGTGGGAGTTAAGTGCGAGGTGAACGGTGAGATGTGGGGGTTCGGAGGTAACGTTGATGTCGAACAGTCCAGAACATTGCACACCGCAGGCTATCTCACGATAGACCCAGAACAGGCAACATGATGCGCAAACAAAGCCAAAGGTAGGAGCCCAAGATAATTATAGTACAGTCCGGCTAGATCGGGTCTGTATGGGATTGGGATTCAGGCGGTCGGATCATAGTGCATAGTGCCCTGGACAAATAGTTTGGGCAGCTCCCTTAGCTCTATCACCCACCTTGAGGCTACCCACATAGGGATATCGACGTTTTATGAGCCCCGATCTGCCTTGGAGCAGTCTTCACTAAATCATAAGTCAATCGAGGATCATTAACTTATAGCATCAGAACCCGAAATAGACATAGGTATTCTCCACAACAGGCATTTCAGTCACCATCTTCTGCTTTCCCTCTCTTTCCGACATTCTCATCTTCAATTCAGTGTGTGGACTGAAGTCAGAAGGACCGATATTGCGGCCTCCGCGAAATACCAAAAGCTGGAGGCGTCAGGCCCTTCGTCGTCAATGTGAGGAATATGGTGTTGTCGGTGTCGAAGAGGATTTGGTAAGATTCATCTAACAAGAGCGGCTACAAGATTGCTATGAAGAACGCATTTCGGTTGCAAAAGCTCAGTGGGTTGCTTCCGATTTTACATTGCTTGCAGAAGATGCGAAAATCGCTGTGAATTTCAATTCTGATTTGTTCTCGCTGGTCTCGGTGTTGGAAAGAGATGATGGCAAGGTACGTGGTTCTGCAAGCTGAAAAGTTTGAGGCTTTTTTTACTTTTTGCCAGTGTATAAATCACCCTCTGTCCGGCCTCAGTTCAAGTCATCTGTTCACCATTCAACGTTCGACATCTAGTTTTCCGTGGAGAACGCCCATTATCCACTCTTTCAACATCCCTCGCTCGCTTTCCCTTCTCCCTTCAGCGTGAACTCTGAACTCAAGATTTCCAGTGCACGTCATAGAGACGACAAGAACGGGCAGCTGAACTACAGACCGATGGAGGAAAAGACCACCTCTCATCTCATCCTTGTGCACGTTCGTTATCGCTCTGCTTCTCCCTCTCAAGTGAACGTGCAAACATTCAATTAACTTCGAACGCAGTCGCGAATACCCGTAAATAGCCCAATCATCGTACCCAAGCCTTGACTGGGAAGTAACGGCTTTTTTTTCACTTGGCCTGACCCATCATCGTTATCATCTTAGCCAAACCTTCTATCTTCCGAGCAGTAAGCGACAAATCACGACGGCGGGGCGAGGGGTGAAGCTTGAAGGTTTAGGACCGGTTGACCGTCCATAGCTTTCGAGCTAACCTCAGCTCTACTACGCGAGAAACGAGGGATGGGAAACTCCAATTTTCCCGAAGAGGTGCTCAAAAGTCCATTCTCTGCCCAAGTCCACTTGTCAACGCCGTCGATATGTCGATTGTTGATAGCACCACAATAATGTAGTCAGCTTCAAGCTTGAGCTTGAGTTTAAACACGCACTGGCTACAAAAGCGGTGGAAAGAAGAGTTTATATACCCGATGGTGAGATGGCGTTCGGGAGTTGTGCGCACTGCGGAGCACCGTTTGTCACAGTATACAATTAGTCCTAGTCAGTACAGAAACCCAAGCCTAGATTCACAACGGTAGGTAGGTACCTTACCATGATTGGACCACGCCCGTTCATCGAGAACGCCTGCAATTGCTGGGAGAATCCTACACAACAATACGCTTGAGAAGTAATAAACACGAGGTTTTCGCTCCACAGAACATAGATAAAACTATTGACCACAGCTCATAGAACGGATAGTACTCGGACGCCACTGGCAGTTGAAACGTTGACGTACAGTCCATAGTACGTATGTCTGAAAGGGTACAACGGGGAATAGGGAGGGAAGCTACTGGGTATCAGCGGAAACAGTTTGTGCGGAAGTTGAAGCGACCGAACCGTCGTACATATATTCGTTTGCGTATTTGCGTTAATGACGGTGTGCGCCTCGGCCAGGAATGCCTGACACCGGAAGGTGGATCCGGATCCGGATCCATCAAGAGTTCGGTTGGGCAGGCAATTCTTCTGTACTTCGTTTATTATTTGATACCATCCGAGGAAATGAACGTGAAAGTGGTAGATTGAGACGGCCCCTTGCCTTCCGAATTTCATGATGGTGAAGGGTCGTGAATGTATTTCGAGATCCAAGCACCTCAGACAATTCAATGCCCTTTGTTACCACCAGGTTGTTGTAGATCTCTGTTTGTACAAGCACAAGTGTAGAAACTTGTAGAACTTTCTTACACCTTCTTTACTTTCTTTGTCACTTTCTTATTCAGTCTCTCCACTTATTACTCATCCAATTACTGATACTACACTGTAGAGAACACTCTAGATACATGAACAGTAGGTATAACAACTAGGATGTAACTTGTACATAGAATAATCAATTCCTTCTCCCTTATTTCCACTATACAGGTACACAACTAATGCTAATGCTAAAGCATTTAGACCAACATCATTCTGAAATTCACCGAACACTTCCATCCCCGAAACCCAACACATAACTTCATCCCACAATCCATAGTTGTGCATCTATTTCCGTTTCTGGTACCGAAAATAATCATCTTGGATTTTGTAGATGTGAAATCGGATACAAGAGATAATGAAGGATCAGGAATATGTTTGCAGTCAAGGATTAGCCCTTGATCGATGGTGAAAGAGGCAGCGAGCGATAGTAGCCTGAGGTGGGAAGGGGAAGTTGGGCGGACGTCATACTGGTTTCGAGAGTTTGCGTCGTGTCGAGTTCGGAGAACATTTGCACCCTAGTTAGTACAGAAACCCAAACCTGGGTTCACAATTGCAAGTACCTTTACCATGAGTGAACCGCCCGTTCGTTTATCGAGGATACTCGCAATTGTTGGGAGTACTACACGAAGTCCTACATATGGGGTGATCATTCTTCATGTCCAGATACAACAATGAATTGGTAACATGGGCTGAAGGTTGAGATGTGAAAGATCAGTCAGAAAAGCGTTTGGAACGAGAAAGGCGGATACAACTCACCTCTCTCAATTCTTTATCCCACTTCAAATCCACCTAAGCGTCCGAACCGCAACGGCTTGAATTCACCCAACTCAATTCCACTTAATCCAAACGCTCACATCGCAACACATCATATCCCCATAGCTTCGTGGTATTCCATCGCAGTCCATCCGTATCCATTCCGACTATTGTGTCGCTGTTTCCGGTTCTGCGGGGAACCTTCATTCCCCATCGATCATAAGAGGCATCCCAAATTGAGTGGGACACTGGAGGAGTAAGAGAGACGCCGGAAGATGAGGTATCGCCTCTAGAGTTTTAGTAGTCTTAACGGTGAGGATGGAAGTAACAGGAGAGTACAGTCCACCGACTTCGGTGAGCTTGACCATGACCGTGACTATGATTATAGTCGTCGATATCGACGACGACGATCGCATCTTCGTCAACGAGGTCCGTCAAAGCCCCCTCGTACTAGCCTTGGCTCCGATGACGGGACCGCTCCCCACCTCGACCCAGATCCATCATATAAACCACCATGGATATCCTTGAGCGATACAGCTAATTGGTTCACTACAGCCCTCGAACTGGAACCCGGGTTCACGGTGGAAACGATCACTGCGAAACTATGTTTTGATGACTGTTGGGAGGGCACCTGAGGTAACAACGGGGTGGAAAGGGATGTCATGAGCATGGGTTTACTGGAGAAGGAGACAGTAACGGTGGTGAACTTCGAGTTCGAGAGATGAAAGCGAGAACGGATGTAGCCAGTTTCCACAGTCTTCGTCATCGTTTTCGGTTTTGCAATATCAAAGTCGAAAGTATCTCTCGAAAACCTTAGGACCTAAGCCCCGGTCTGCTCCAGATGATGGTGGTGGTGTTAGGGGAGGTACGGGTAAGACGACGTGAATCTCACTCGCCCAACCGAAGTAGTGCGTAGGAATTGGGTGTATGCAAGTATTCATGTTCGCAGGTGAGATGAGAGCTGTTCTTCGCGTTCGACTTCGTTATCTGTAGGATGGCAAGTAGCAAAGATCTCTTCGTTTGAGGGGAAAAGAGGGATATCGAGGAATGTTATTGAGTACGGCGGTAAGATGGTATTCGGTGAAAGCTCCGGGAAAGGGAAAATGCAAGAACTTGGAAAAAGTAAAATAAGTAACCCATCATGTCTAGCAAGCCAAGATAGTCAATCTTTCATCAACGCTAAACCCTCACACAACATAGACCAGCCAAATCCCTTTCGACACTGTCTTCATCTGTTGAACACCAAAAACCTGACATCTGAAGCCGTGTTTGTCGTCCATATTGTCGCTCTCCCACCTGGCATCTTCAGCGTTCGCTCGGAAGGAGGATTGGGAATTGTAGAGCAAGGAATTCACGTGCTCCTCATCGCTGTGCTCGTAATCACCTCCGACTTTTTAGAGCTTCACAAAGCCAGGAACTGTCGAGTTTTCCATGGATGTATAGAAAAAGCACAGTTTTTTGGCCGAAGGTTGAGGATGTCAGCGATGAAGAGGAAACGAGACATGTTGATGAATATCGTCAGCCTATAATATTCTGGGCTTAAAATGGGGCCCTGCCCGCCTTCGTTTTGTCGATAGAGGTGAAGAGGTACTGGGGGGTGACAGTGACAGACAGAGGGACAAACCAAAAAGTCTCACGGTGCCTCCTTTGATAACGTTACACTTACCAAGGACCGTTGAATCCACATCCAATCCGCTACTGTCACCATGATTTACAGAAAGTACTCGGCGGGAAACGCCCCGGTTTAATTTCTATGCCAGGACACAACGCCATCACCCGAATACTCACTACCCACCGAAAACGGCGACAACTGACCTCAACTCGGATTGGGACTTGGCGAAGACTCGGCTAACAACGAGCGGAAGTGATTTGCTGAGATTACATACATTGTATTTGTGTCAGGCATAATTCAATTTACAGCTGGAAAAGAGGAATTTAGGATGGGCGTGGTAGTCCTCGCCAGTGAAGATTTTGTTGATCCCGCCAGTAGTATAGTACATTCGTGCTTATGATTAATTACGCTCCAATTGATCTTTCGTTTAGGTTTTGTTAGTCAAGCTTGGAGTAGGAACATCGTAAAATCAACGTTACGCTCTCCGATTCCTCACCATGTACATGCAATCATAATCCCAAGGCCAGTTTACTACTCTCAGCTGTCAATTCCAACACGATAATTGAACTCTAATCTTACTCGTATCCAAACAGACGAGACTACCATCAGAACCGGGATCCTTTAGGGTTTCATTCGATCTGTCCGTTATCTATACTAAGTTTCGTGGTTTCCTCATCAGATATCTACATACTTGTAAGTTCCACATAACTCAAAACAATTTGTCGGAAATTCGACGTTCAACGCCACTCCACAATAACATTCACCTCAACCTACGTCCAGGCTTTTCAACGCCAGCTAGAATCAACCAGAATCTCAACAGTTGTCGATGCACCTTCACACAGGCCGGTGCGTCAACGCGCGTTGCGAGCATTAAGAATTCCTCAGCCTGAACTTAGCTGTCGGACGCGATCGAATGGTAGCAGTTATAGGGCGTTGGTTCAGGAAGAGGATTAGAGAGGCAAGGGTTTCGGCCGTCGATGTAGCGAGGGTGAGCGCTTCCTTGTTTCTCGTTCCTTTTTGGAACTTAACCTGATTGACCTCTCTTTAGAATGTTAATTTTCGGTTCACGTTCGGAAGTTTAAGGTCTTGTGAAACAGCGAGAACGCTACGCGCAACCGCGTACCTCACCTCCTCACTGCGCTTTCCAGTCGTCGAAATGCACGACTCCCCTCTAACATCTCCGGCCCATCACCGCCGCTAAACCGGGGGGGGCTGTACGCTCTCCAGACAGTTCATTCTGATTGACTTACGATTCATTTTCTGGAACCTGAGTCAGTCTACGTTGCATTTAAATCTGGGACCTGGCACCGATACCCACCGACCTTCAGTTTTTCGTTCCCGGATTGTTTGAATCTCAAATCCGAACCTTTAGTCCAAACTACTATAAGCTATCTTTCTCGACTCTGGTGCTCGACGTAATTGAATAAAGAAGCCGGTCGCTCAAAAGTTCCGGTTCCTGAAGCCGTAAGAGTGATATGTCGTACCTACGTGTCCTATGTAAGCCACACGCATGATCACCCAGGAGGGAATTTGGATAGTAGGAAGAATTCTACGCAATAAGCACTCTTCTTCACTTCGACGCAAGGTCTGTTCCCCTTAATACTCAGTTGAACTCCCCCTCCTACCCCATCATTGCATTCTTTAGGGCCGTACGTACGATAGACTAAGACTAAAGTACTTACGCGCTGTCAGCTGTGTTCAATTGCTCTATCTTCTGTGAACCTTGTATCTAGACATGAAGAATGATACCCCGGATGTAAATATCAATGTTACTTATGCGGGTTCCTCGTCATTATTTGGGGTCCTATCGTCACACGCCTTCAGTGCCGAAAAGCCACTTTGTCGTCGAGGGGGCTAGCCCACGAGCCTCACTTGATTGTATATCACTTCATTAAACATGCTGACTGACATTTTCCTTGATACTACAGAAGATTCAGTTAGATTGTTGAATTTCGTCAACAACAGCTTCTTCGCGGAGCTTTTGGTGTCTTGAAATCGGGGCGTTTGGACTGAGGCTCCAATGACTCCTTTCAACAACTTTTTGTTTGAGCATTACATAGAAAATTCATATCTGCAGATCAGTACGAGGCATTCAGACTGTATACCAACAAATTAATTGTGGGTCGCTTCTCGGTTTGAGTGAACTTCTCATCAATCGCAAGGACAGCTCGTCCCGAATTTTCCTTAACATTCCGGTACTACTAAGCTCCGTTGTGGAACGTGTACGATCGAAGGAGGCCCCAAGTAACCAGCCACCGGGACATTGTTTGCATTTGCGCCACAAGACGGCGTTCCCAAGTTCTGCATAATCTACAGCTGAGTCTTCGACCGATCAAAACGAATATTAGCAACTTTAATACTACATCGAGCGGGGCAGGTACAGAGGGACAAATATTCAATCTAGAGGAAAAACATGCATGAACATGCCCAGCAGAAATGTTTGGCGCGATCTAACTCCCCAGAGCACTGCGGTAAGCGAGATGTCGTCTGCGAATGATGGTGGTACCTTCCGAACCGAGAAGGGAGCAAAGCGTTTGCCTATGTTACACATTTTGATGCTTCAGATCTGGAGATGTGAAACTTCCGGAAGCCCAGCGAGGAAGTTATTTGTTCTGTCGTTTTCAGTTACCCTTATGAAGGGCCATGTGAATCGGAGCCGGTCGAGCTCTTTACCCGTATTGGAGCGTACCTAAAAAAGGAAATAAGCTGCACTCAAGAGGTAAGACCGAGTGAGACAGTCGCCCTTGCCAGGCCATTCCTTTTTGGGTAACTCCCTCAATTACATGTAAAAATTTGATCGACTGTCAGGCCTTCAGAACTGCTGTAACAGCATGTATGTTCATTGCTAAGAACACATGTCAAAGTTATCTGTAATAGGTGATCAGCTGCTTTGCCACCACAGATTTCGGGTTTGACTTATTTGGGGCCTATGCAGTTTCTCCCAATAGGGCTGCCGTTTCATTTAAAGCATTTGTCATCGGTACGTGAATGTTAAATTTCGCACATGCAGTTGTACTAAGTGACATTTTGGTCCATTGCTAAGGAAGGTTTGTGGCGTTTTCTCATGGGAACATACCAGACATCACCGAGGCCTCTCTCAGCATAAATACCCTGCTTTTCCAGCTTAAACCTCCAACAACCTCATCATCTTTACACAACAGTTGTTTCACTCATAAACGCATACCATGGCCGAAATCATACTCACCGTCAACAGCACGCTCAATAACCAACAGACCAACATCGAGTGGTTCCCTTGTGAGCCCGTGTCTGTCGCCTTATTCGATGGCACCATGATCGCGAGGCCTCAGGCTGCCCCTGGGCGCTCTACTGTCTCTGCTGGCATATTCACAGGGACAGTCGAACCTGTTGCTGCCGGTGTGATAGGCCTTTCGGCGTACAGCATCCGCGGCGACCCGAGCCAGTATTTGATCCTGCTTTTTAGCTGCCCGTACCTCGGCATAAACACGACGAAGGTATGGCATAACGAACCTTTGCGCACGGACTCGTCTCACGGTAGCGTAATAGGTCGCTTTTGTGTCTGGCACCACTGTCATAAACAAGGAGCTTGTGGAAGAAATCAGGCAAAGCGCGCAATATAGTGACAAAGCTGACGCAATCCTCAACATTGGCGGCCAGATAGTCAATGTTCATGTACGCATCTACTCATTTCCTCTTCCAATGTCAGGACTCACAATCATTATCCCCTCACCCAGGTCTCTTCATCCATTCCGACGGGCCGAGACAGCCGAGAAGTTGACGCTATGTTCACTGTTTTATATACGAATAACTAGGTGTAACATGGACTCTCAATTTCGAGAGTAGCTTGGTTGTTCTTAATCGATGTCCTGTAATTGCAGCGAGGAAAAGGAATGAATGAGAATATGATCTGTGGAAGTGTTCAATCAGTATGACAGCAAACGATAAGAAGCCACTACGTACCGTACGGTGAACTTCATACCATTGCCGAGGAGAATGTCAACTTCAAACAGCGTCCCTGATTGAGCTTTTATGGCTTCAGCCTGAGTTATAGCCAGGACAGTGATCATGCGATCATCAAGATAGGATGACTAGGAACGACATTCTAGATCCCTCATGATACATTGGTGCCTCGGACCCAAACGGGAAGCCTACTTCGGTCTGGAGGAGTGGAAGACACTTGTTGACCGAGGCTCATGAGGATCTCTGAAGCCAAATTTCCAGGGGTTAATTTGCCGAAAGCCTGGACTAGCAGGATCTGCAAGCATGGTTCGAAGGGAAGATCCTCTACCTCAACGGCGTCGGGAATGGTGAGTGATGAGATAGGGCATACCAGTTACTGAAACGCTTGGAAACATGACGAAGGATAAGTCGAGTAACAATGACGTGGGCGATTTTGGAGGCAAACGGAGGTAACTGCCAGAACAGCCCTCTTTGGAATCATGCCTTCCAGCTGAGAAACTTCAGACGAGGGAGACGATCATCCATCGGATAGTGATAATGTACGATTCTATTTTTACAACACTTACTGATGCAAATATGATTTTTTCAAAATAAATCTTGGAATGATTTTGAACCTGATTTTAGGTTGAAAACCATCACATACTAGGTTGCTTAAACCATTGTGTATATTGTGAGCTACAGTCTGAATGAAAATGATAGATATTATACTATGGCTATTAATCCAATTAATAGCATTGCAGGGTATTTTGATTGATATCAATGTCTGTACAGTTGACATTGATGTCAATGAGTTTTGTACACATGTGCACAGGAACATGGAGGTTGGTATTGGGTAGGCCATTGGGTATGTCATCTCAAAAAACCAGTAAACATTACAACCCTCTTACATCCTACACCGCTAGCTGTAACACCTGATACTGGTTACATGTAAATGTAACCTGGGAAGAAGTATAGGGAGGGGGGGAGGACAAAGGTCAAAATTGGTGACAACATTCCATTACTGGCCTTGAGGTTTGTACTAAGTTCCTGATGATATAGCAGGCTAGACACATGTTAGTCAGTAGCAACAGATGTAGCACATACCTGGAATTCTATTTAGTTTGCAGTGATATAGTGAGTCTGGGGGTATTAGCTAGTTTGGTCAGTTATAGTCAGTTTTGAGTAATAGCAGGTTCAGGCTGCTATGGGGTTGTCACCAAGATATAAAAAGTACTGGACACTCTACAGTCACTACTGCCATTCTCTTCTCAGTATTACCCACCTGTTTTCATTATATGTTAGCATTTTGTTTCTATTATATGTCAGTATTTCAGAGAGAATTGAGCTCAAGACCTTACAATCTCAAAGTTTGATTCAGCATTGCTGGCACCTTAATCAACTATGCCATTGCATTATGATTTGTTCTATTTATACTGACTTAGTCAAAAAAATTCCTAGTGTTCTAGAACTGTTTTGATACTTTGCAATCACAGACGTGGTGAGTTGTAACACCCTGCCACAGTTACAAAGGGTTACAAATACAGTAATGACAGCTATAACTAACTGGGCTATTACTGGGGTATAACAATGTAATCACCCTTCATCATGGATATCAGGGGTTATAACACCTGTATTGCCAGGTTCTATACAAGTTTTATAGGTGTGTATTGTCAAGATACAGAAACACTACATTATATACATAGATCTATTCTTTCAAAACTTGTACTAACTGGATCCAGCCTTCGTAATAACATGGAACTGATTGTAATCTTTACCAGTTTTTGTTGATGGTTTAACATTGCTGAAAGCTCTTTTTGATCCTCAATGAAGAAAACACTGAGGACTTTATCTGAGTCAGAATCAAAGTGGAGAGGACATGTAATTATGGCCTCATGCATCAATTTATTTTATGACTACTTTTACTCTTATTTACTAGTCAAATCAAGCCTGCCCTGGTGGAGCAGGCAGGTACAAATTTGTTGAGCTTATACTCTTATGTAGAGTGAACTACTGGAGGTATAAAGTATAATTCTTCATTGCTGCTGCATTGAAGGCAAGAAACATTTGCTGGGAAATCCCCAAAGTGAAGGAAGCAGTATGGATATTTTCAAAACAAAGGCCAGTATGTTGGACTTATGTTAAGTAGAAAAATCTAGTATAAGTTTATTATTATAAACCAGTGGATCATTAAAATGACATTATGCTAATACTATAGAGTGGGCAATTAATACAGTCACACATAGCCATTCTATCAGTGAAGGATTGTGAACTAAATGTGGAGG
>MU127826.1:306673-331415 GCA_014904975.1 Marasmius fiardii PR-910
CCTCCACATTTAGTTCACAATCCTTCACTGATAGAATGGCTATGTGTGACTGTATTAATTGCCCACTCTATAGTATTAGCATAATGTCATTTTAATGATTCACTGGTTTATAATAATAAACTTATACTAGATTTTTCTACTTAACATAAGTCCAACATACTGGCCTTTGTTTTTTTCTTTCTTTAACATTACTTGAAATACCATGATATCATTGAAGCATTGCTTTATTTTACTCTAATATATTACATTCAACATAATGTTAATAAAAAACCTATACATTATGTTGAATTTATCTTGTCACTATGCTGAGCTCTTCCTTTCAATAAGGTTAGCATAATATAAGTATAAATCCTGTTCCTTATGTTAACAGAATCATTTTCATAATTTCAACTTGCTTTATTCTAGATCAGCATAAAGCAGATGACTTATGCTATTCCCATGGTATACATTATGTTGATCCAGGCTTTAGCATAAATCTTTCATAAAGCTCTTCCCCTTTATACAAAACTTATTCTAAAGTTTCATTCAAGTTAAATTCATAGTAGCATTAGCATAATGTTGGCATAAGTTTAGCATAGAATCAACATAAATCATGTGAGCTATAGTTTCATTACAGATGATAGATTATTAACAGTCTATTTAGCATAAACCACTTGTCTTATCTTGAATTTTGTTTCAAAAAATCTAACATAACGTTCAACATAAGTCACATGACTTATGCTTAGTTGCTTCCAGTGTCTAAATATTATTAACGTTCTTCCGAGTTTTTATCACCCCCTTTTATGCTGAAAAAGTGATAAATTGACGCTGAATAGAGTAAATGCGAGCCCGTGCTCACTGATGCTCACCCAGACTGCTCAATCTATGGCCCTGCGCTATTCCTTTGCGTTGGTGTTCCGCTCAGCGTTCCCGGAATTGATTTCAACTATGATCCTAGCTGATGGGTCATGTTTTTGACTCAAGAGAGCCTCAAAACGTGCTCTACCCCCAGGGAAGTGAGGCCTGATACGGACAACCCACGGCGAACTCATGGAAGTGGTAGCGATAACTATAGAAGCGAGTTTTTGTTGTTGTTTCTGTTGTCAACCTCGGTATTGCTATATTTGAGTCGTAAATACTATAGACTGTAGTATACGCTATCGGTCGGTGGGCTCACAACTACTACTAGTACATTTGTTATTGCTCTATGGACCAAAAGTTGTGCTACCAGTAATTACTATTCATAATTGACGTCTGTGTATGATAGTGGTTCATTTGTAAGTACGTAGAACTAGACCCACACGTTCCGACTCCATCTATACTCATTTCTCCAAATGGAAAAGAAGCATCTGACCAGCATGAATTATCACTTCCTGCACATATGAAGGTGGAAAGGTGGGAAGGCGTGAAGGGTCAATTGGAGATGACTGGGACAACGCTATGAATGCCGATACTTAGTACTAATCAGGTAGTTTGACATCAGATCAATCAAATTGTAGCCGCACTGTACGCAATAGCCTATAGGCCTCAGGTTCCCAGGTCATTCGTATTCATACTGCAACGTGTTGCGTATACTAAGTATGAAGCTGCAGCTGTGTACTTAGATAAGCTGTCGCGGGCTGTCATACATTGGGCTGGCCGACATCGAGGTTACTTACAAACCCCCACATCCTCGCCATCCACCCCATCTGCATCCACTATGGTAGCAAGTGGAGACAGAGAATCAAGGCCCGATATCTCACACCCGGCCGTTGAGCAGTCAGTGGCCTTTCCTAGTGCACAGCAAGTTCAGATTGATACAGCAATTTTCAATAACATTCAAGGTGGAGACCAGTACAACATCAACCATCAGCACAATTGTACGCTGTTACTTTGTTTTTTGATTCGGAATGAAACACTCAAGTTGTATCTCAACAGCTCAAAACCCACCAGCAAGAGATATTGAGGAAGTCCTTGCCAGAATCAATTATTCCTATCGCCACAATGCTCATGCCCGCTTTCCATATCCTAAATGCTCGGAGGGTACACGAGAAGAGGTTCTGGCAGAGCTATTAAAATGGGCTCAGTCATCTCCAACCTTGCTTTTGCGAAAGGTTTCTGGAGCCTGTTGGCTACGGGGATCTGCAGGTGTTGGAAAGTCTGCAATTGCTCAAACAGTGGCAGAAAAATGTGAGAAAAAAGAACTCCTTGCTAGCTTCTTCTTTTCAAGGGTAGACCCAAACAGAAATCATCCTCGGTATCTTGTCTTAGCCATTGCTCATGGGATCAGTATTTCTATTCCTAGCCTACGGAACAGCATCAACAGGGCTATCAAAAACAGGCCACAACTATTGCAGGCATCCTTGGAAGCCCAAATTGAAGCATTAGTAGTCAAACCTTTGCTGAGTTGGAAGAATGCTTCATGTATTATCATAGCTCCCCCAGCACTGGTCGTGATTGATGGTCTTGATGAGTGCCTTGCAGCTTATGAACAACAGCAAGTTCTCTCACTTGCTGTACTGGCAATGAAGAAAAAGTTACCCATGCAGTTCCTCATTTGCAGCAGACCAGAACCTCAAATACGAGAGAGATTCAATAGGAAAGATCTACGTCGTTTCACAGAATCCATATCCCTTGATGGAAATTTGAATGCCAACCGTGATATTGAAGTCATGCTGCGGAATGAATTCAAAAACATCTGCATGAGTGAATGCTGCAGTCATAGAGTTTTTCCAGACCCTTGGCCTACTGAGGGAGATCTTGAGATGCTGGTAGACCACTCCAGTGGTCAATTCATTTATCCTACCACTGTCATTAAGTTTGTTGGTACAGAAGACTCCCATCCCTGTGAACAGCTCCAGGTCATCCTTGATCTCATCCAACACAATATATCCAGTGACAGTGTGTCTCCAAAGAAACTATACTTTGGCCTTGATATTCTCTACCAGCAAATTCTCAAATCTGCAACCAAAGACCATTGGAAGCTTGTTCAGATTGTTGCAGCTGTTATACTTCTGTGCGAGGTTCAAGCAGCAACACCACGTATAATTGAGCATCTTTTAGGTCTACATCTTGGAGATGCATCACTCACCCTCCAAAAGATGCATTCTGTCCTCCATATTCAAGGCATCAATGATGAGATTATTGTGATGCTTCTTTTATCGACTTCTTCTTTGAACAGTCATGGTCAGGACTATTCTTCATTGATGTGGGTTTCCATCACCACAAACTTGTTTCTTGCTGGGTTCATTTGCTCAGTGATTCTTCCTTCTATCAATTCAAAACTGGGTGAGTGTTTATTACCAATCTGTGACCTTTGCTTTATGTTCTGACTGTAAGTCTCTACCCTCTGGTCTCAAGGGAAGATCCAAGCTCGAAAGAAATCTGGCAGAAATGGGATAAATTTTCCTTGAGCCAAGGGGAGCCAAGTCATGAATTATTAGAAGCTATTACAAGTCTAAATCTTCAACATATCTTCATTACAAGTTTGAAAGTGGTTTGGCAGGCTCTGTGGTGAAGTGCCAGTAGCAAACACACAGAGACTGGAGCTGAGGCTTGACAGCCAACAACTAGTCCCAAGACAAAGATGATCAATACTACCCAGTATCCTACAGAGTACAAATACGCACCTAGTCCCAAGACAAAGAGGTCAAGATGGGGGACTAGGTGACGACTCGGCCTATATATACTACTTGGCATGTGACCTATGATGTCATGACCAGTGTCATACGGAAACTAATAGAACATAACGGAAAAGGATAGAACGCAGTAGAATAAAGGTAACAGATAAGATCCAGAGATGAAACAAGAATGAAGTCGTGTATCATAGTGAAAGGAAAAGAGACTGTAGGAAGGTAAAGAAAATAGTATGTACTTCGTGACATTACCCCCCTTCTAAGACCATTGTCCTCAATGGTTATCGCTTCGACTTTTTCTTTTTCTTCTTCAGCACCGGTACATCTGACTCCCCCACAGCATCTGGGTGCTCTGCATGGAACTCTTCCACCAGTTCCCGAGCATTTGCCACGTTTTCTGCTGGCTCCCAAGAGATATGTCCTTCATCCCAGCCTTCCCATTTTACCTCGTACTGTAACTTCCCTCTGTAAATTCTACTGTTCAGAATTTTCTCCACATCATATTCTCCTACTGCTCTGTCTTCCTCCAACTCTATTGGTCCTGGTTGCAATGGTTGTTCCCCATTGATATTGTTGCCCTGCCAGGGAGAAAGTTTGTCAACATGGAAGACTGGATGGATTTGATGTCGTCCCCAAGGGAGTTTCAAGCAATAGTCCAAATCTCCTATGCGTTCCAATACCTCGAATGGCCCCAGCTGTCAATCTGAGAGCTTGTGACTTGGCGTCTTAAGGTCGATGTCTTTGGCGTCCAACCATACGTAGTCTCCAACCTTGAACACATGAGCTTTCTTCTTCCCCCTCTCGTATGCTACCTTCTGCTCCTTCTTCACCGTCTCCAAGGCTGCTTGGGTGTCCTTCCACAATTCCTTCAACACTTCAATTTGCTCGTCCACATCCTTCCATCCTGTATGCTGTCCCACTGGGATGTTGAATAGGGGCTGATATCTATATACTGCCTCGAATGGAGAAAGATCATATGCAGAGTGGGTCTTGGAGTTGATAACAAACTCTGCCATTGGAAGGTGTTTTGCCCAATCTGTCTGCCTCCTTCCTACGTATAGCTGAAGGTACTTCTCCACCTCTTGGTTGGCCCACTCTGTCTGTCCATTTGCTTGCGGGTGATATCCAGACATCAAATTGCTCTTGATACCCAGTTGCTTGAGGAGCTTCCTCATAACCATCGCTGCAAACTGGGGACCATGATCTGACACAAAGCGTAATGGTAGCCCATGGAGTCGGAAGATCTCTCGATAGTAAAGATCTGCTACCTCTTCCACAGTAATGCTGGTCATGCAGGAGATAGCATGAATCTGCTTGCTGAATAAGTCCATGCAGACCAGAACGGCGTCGTACCCATCCGACTTCAGCAACTGAGTAATCAAATCTACTCCTACCTCCTCCCAAATCCCCATTGATACATCCAGTGGATGAGTTACTGCCTGTGGATGTTGCTGTAGTTTCTTCCATGCACAGATGTTGCAGCCTTCCACATACTTTTCAGTAAATGACCGTATCGTTGGCCACCAGAAGTAAGATGTCACCAAGTCGTAAGTCACATGGAGTCCTGGGTGTCCTGCCGATGGGGAATCATGACACTGCCGAAGCACGTCTCATTGCAATTCCTTGTCTGGGGGTACGTAGACTCTGCCATGATGGTACACCAAACCATTATCCTCCTCCCATTCTGGTAATCCATTTGCTAACCTCTTCAGGCCTCCCTCCTTCAGCTTCTTCAATCCTTCCAGTACTTCCGCCTCTCTCTCTGACGCTCAACGAATCCGCCCCTCCAATGGATTGACCAGGGTAAAAGTCGCTATACTGTGAAATCGGTCAGGCGAAAGCACAATCTGTTGCCAATTGTCCTCGTGATCTTGGACGCGGTGCTGTGACATCTGCAATAGTGCATCGGCCTGAGTATTACTTTTCCCTGCACAGTGGACCAGCTGGAAGTTGAACTGAGATAAGTAGAGGGACCAGCGAGCTTGATGTCGTGTGAGATCCTGTGCAGTTCACCAGTACTCCAAATTACTATGATCAGAGATGATTTCAAACTCGTCATGGAGGCCCTCTAAGAAATAGCGCCAATCCTTTAGGGCTTCTATGATTGCCAACATTTCCCTGTCATAGATCTGGTAGTTCCTCTCTGCTGGTTGCATCGAAGCCAAGCGATATGCCACTGGGTGCCATGTACCATCCTCCTGTTGCTGCATGAGGGCTCCCCCTGTAGCATAACCAGAAGCGTCCACTTCTATTCGAGTCGGTTTGTCTGGATCCCATAGAGCAAGAATAGGTGCTGAGGTGAACACTGTCTGTAGTTCCTCGAATGCTGCCTGTTGCTGCATTCCCCAATCAAACTGGACGTCCTTGTGTGTCAAGTCGTTGAGCGGACGTGCGATCCTTGCAAAGTCCCGGATGAAACGTCTGTAGAAGTTGGCAAATCCTAAGAATCCATGAACGTCACGTACTGATTTCAGTGTTGCCTAATCTCTTACTGCAGCTACCTTCACTGGATCCATACGTATTCTCCCCTCACTTATCAACAAACCCAAGTATTCCACCTCTGTCTTCTCGAACTCGCACTTCTCAGGTCGGAGGTATAGATCGTTCTGCTGTAATCGTTTGAGGACTTCCTTAACCATGTGACAGTGTTCTGATAAGTCCAAACTAAAAATCAGGATGTTGTCCAGATATACCACTACTTTCCCCGCCGCAATAAGATCGGCAAAGATGAGGTTCATCAGGGACTGGAACATAGCTGGAGAGTTGGTAAGACCAAAGAACATGACAGTTGGCTCAAACAGCCCTTGATTTGTCACAAACCCTGCCTTCCATTTGTCTCCCTCCTTGATTCGCACATTGTTGTAACCCCACCTTACATTGAACTTGGTGAAGTATTTCACGTTACGGAGTCGGTTGATGATATCAGATACTAAAGGAAGAGGTGTCCGATTTTTGACTGTGAACTCGTTAAGGTGCTGGTAATCCTGTATGAACCACAGCTTTCCATCTTTTTTCTTCACGAAGAAGACAGGATATGCCATGGGTGATTTGGAGTGTCAGATATATCCTTTCCATAGGTTTTCCTCGATAAATCGATCAAGTTCTTCCTGTTCTACTGGGGACATGGGGTAAATTTTGGCGTGAAGCTACTCTGGAGCCCCAGGAGTAAACTCAATAGCGTGATCCCATGGCTTGTGTGCCAGCAACCATTCTGATTCCTGTTCTGAAAAGACCTTGCTATATTCCTGATACTGCTCAGGGACCATCTCCTCAAACGTCTTCTTCAGCTTGAGTTTCTGTGCCACTTCTGCGAGTTGTTGAGAGTAGGTGTACCCTGCTGTGATCCAAACCTGTTCCTTGACATCCTTAATAATTCCCTGCCTGAGCCAGTTCCAACGAAGCGCTCAGTTGGCCTTGAGAACACAGAGTTGTGGTTGTTCCTCCTCCTCTTCTGGTACCATCTCCTCCTGCCCCTTATGTCCATTATCCTGGTGCTGAGTTTCCTTCACTGCATCATCCTGAGTATCCTCTGGTACCCCTTCACCAAGAGTCGTCCCACCAATTGCTTCCCCTTCCCTATCTGGTATGTCCTCTACCGTTACTCTGTGGGTCCTAATCAATAGCAACCCTCTCGACCAGTCTACATCTGGGTTCAACTGCCTCAGCCAGGGTAACCCCAATATCACATCCTCTTTGCCTAGATCTGTAATCAGAAAATCCACCCAGTGTTTATGTCCGTCTATCGTTATTGCCAGCTGTGCGAACTCCTGTATACTGCCAGCCTGGTTAAGGGTACCGTCGATGTTAAACACCTGTATCGGCTTCTTTAACTGAAGCTTCCGCAGATTCTTCTCCTCTACAAACCTCCTGCTCATAAACAGGCCTGTCGCTCCACTATCCACCATGGCCGCTGCTGTTGTTTGTAGTCTCCCGTTCTCAATCTTCATGCATACTCGGAAATGGGATGATAAAGGTGTACATTCGCGAGTCGTGTTAATAATACATGAAGATATCGAGTCATAGTTCAAAGACGGACATACTACAATCGGTTTCTGGGACGCTCTCATTGCGGCTGAGACGGGCGTCCTCCCTAAAAACCCTGTGGCTTGTTGACAACAGAGCTCAGGCCAGCCAGAAGGCTGTTGAGTTGGGCGATCTGGGCAGTGAGCTGTCCCTGACCATCCAGAGCTACAGTCAGATTGCTGAGCACTGGGGATGAGGTAGACGCGACAGTGGCCACGGGGTCGTTCAGCGAGCGGTGACTCCCTCCTTCCTTGTCAAAGAGTGAGAAATTCTCCTCCATGTTGGTCACTGCGATACATTGGCGGCCCTTTCCAGTTAATCCTCCCCCTCTTTCCTTTCCCATGAACTTGTCCTGACAGACCTGTTCCAGATGACCCACCCTCTTGCAATAGTTGCACGTAGCTCCTCGTGCACGGTTACAATCTCTCTTGAGGCCACCACAGCTGAAACACCTGTTCCTCATCTGTCTCACAAACCCCTCCCTCGTGCCTGTCCTCCAGGTCGAAGTTGAGGTGGCGTCAATGTCCATAGCATTCAGATCCCTTCCTCCTCCACTGCCAGACTGTGCTTGGGTGCCTCCTCTTCCAATGTTCAGGGCCGGGTTGTTGATACTGATGTCCAACTTGTTCACCCTTGCGATGAGTTCGCTAAGGTCCCTTGGCTCGGTCGTGACAACTGCTGCCACCAATCCTACCAACTTCCACATCTCCAACATGAGTCCCTCTATGAAATATTGACGCTGGTCGTAGTCTGAGAGCTTGGTGAGACTGGCCAGCTCTGTGAATGTCTGGGCATAGTCAGAAACAGACTCATTCTGTCCTTGCCTCAGGACCCTGAGATCGGCCAATGCCTGCTTCTCCTCGTCGATAGAGGAAAAGTGGCCCCTAAAAGCGGTGGTAAAATTGGCCCACCTGCCATTGAAGATCAGGTCGACGTTGCTGGGGTCATTTGACCTGGTCAGGAATTGGTTCACCCAGTCACCAGCCTTGGAGGTCATCAGGTTTAAGGCTGCTCAGATCTTTTTCAGGTCATTATTGACCAAGTCAGACTGCTCCCTGGCCCAGTTATCGAACTGGTTCAGCCATTGCCTGGCGTTGTGGCCCTTCTCTCCCTTGAATGCCTCGGGCTTACTGATAACATCCTTGGAGCAGGTTGCCTGGGCCTGGAGTGCATTGGTTACAGCAGCAAAGCCCTCCAAGAGGTGAGCAAGTTGTTCGTTATTCATGGTTATGGGTGGGATAGACAGTTGTGGTTCTGGAGATGGAGCTCTGGGGGTGATAACAGGATTCGGTATGGAGAAGACAGTTCTGGGATGAATGGCAAGAGTGGGTGGGGGTACAGAGGGTTCACGAGGTACGGGTAGTGGTGCCAGTGTGGGAGAAGCTGTGGGGGAAGTACGTAATGCGGGATTTGATATGGGTCTAGAGTATCGACCAATGTGGGACCCAGGCCTAGAATGTCCGGGGGTTCTGGGTAAACTGGGGGTAACTGGGCAACCTGGAAGTGGGGATGGTGGTAACGGTGGGAGTACTGGGATGAAACAGTCAAATTCGAGAACGCTACCGTCGTTGTCGATTAAATTGTGCAGTTTGGAAATGGAGTTCGCAAGTGCATTCGGGCACTGGTTCTGGTCACAACTGGCCCACTCTCTGTTGGTGGCTAGATGTACATGTTTGTCATCAGTAACATCGTAAGCGTGTGGTAGTGTGGAGCAATCAACTTTCTCCTGTTCAGATTCTTCTTCAGAGTTGGGTCTCGATGCGCTGAATGTTGGAGACATGGCGGAACGGTACGGCCTGCAGAGACAGCCTTATCAGAAGGGTGCCCGTGCAGTAAAGGATCTTGACCTAATGTGGTGAAGCGCCGGTAGCAAACACACAGAGACTGGAGCTGAGGCTCGACAGTCAACAACTAGTTCCAAGACAAAGATGATCAATACTACCCAGTATCCTACAGAGTACAAATATGCACCTAGTCCCAAGACAAAGAGGTCAAGATGGGGGACTAGGTGACGACTCGGCCTATATATACTACTTGGCATGTGACCTATGATGTCGTGACCGGTGTCATACAGAAACTAATAGAACATAATGGAAAAGGATAGAATGCAGTAGAATAAAGGTAACAGATAAGATCCAGAGATGAAACAAGAATGAAGTCGTGTATCATAGTGAAAGGAAAAGAGACTGTAGGAAGGTAAAGAAAATAGTACGCACTTCGTGACAAGCTCCACATACAAACATTCTCAGAGATGTCAAGTCAATTCACTTTGCTTTGGAAGACAAGCACAATAGACTATATCATAAATTCATACAGTACCTTATGTTCTGGACAGTTGAAATCCTGTTCTCTGATGAAGTCTCTCTTGGCTTAACTTGGAATAGGTTCTACCTCGATGAATTAAGAAGCCTCGAGGACAGGATGCTTGATCTCAGGGCTATTGGCCCCGTTGATGTTCAATGCACCTGCCAACATTTCTCCAAATTTGAAGCAGTGGTTCAGTGCACACAGATTCCAAACATTGTCCATATTTCTCTCCAAAGTAGCATTTCTGCATCTCTTCCCAGGCTGTGATGGAAGGGTGGGACATTACTTGCATAGATTAAATCAACCTGAAACTCAAGATCTTAAGCTGAGTAGATTAGAGGCAAAAGGTATACAATGAATTTCGGGATTCTGGACGGATGATTGACGAGTGTGAATTAACGAATAGCGACGTGATCGTGTATTGTACGGTTGGCTCGACAGAGTAAGTCGAGTGATGGAGTTTAGTAATTAGTTCTCCGTCGGCAGGAAATGCTGGTTGGGGAAGCCGTGAGTACTCGTTTTCGTGGCTGAGGTATGCTAGTACGGGCTAGGATTGCGGGAACGAACTTCAATTTTTAATCATTCCTCCGGATCCTTCACTGTCTACATATGAGCTGAGCTCTAGTTCCTGACGGTATTATACGATAAGTGTTCATCGGGTATACTGAGATCCCCTGTGCGAGACGTTCTGGAAAGAGCTACGGGGCCCGTGCACGACACGAAAGGCGTGGTTAGGGTTGGTGTCCTGTTCTGGCAGGCAGCTTCAATGAACTTGGAGGTAGTGAAGTACAGTATGTTGTTGGGATTTTTAATTTGAAGGGCTTCGACACAGACGGATAGTATGCATTTCAGAAATTTGGACAGAACTGATGTATGTTAATGGTACTGTGTTTTCATTTCATTCTAACTGGGAGAATGAATGATCAGACTGTCCATTTCAGTTTGTTTGCGGTTGGCAATGGAAGATCTTCTGACTGCTCTTGCTTTACAGCATGTCACAGAACCTTCCAGATTCCTTGCTATGTATAAAAACTAAACAGACTAAAGTGAGCTCGTACAATAGATCCACACCTAGAGCCCCTACGTCCTCAGAATCTTTCCCACAGGCATGCGCCTCGCACGAATCCCAAGCCCATCTACCATTGGGCCCATCATCTTTTTTCTCTTTATAATCCTCTCCCTCGCCGGGGCACAAGGCAGCGGATGTGGATGTGGCGGTACCAAGGCTTACCGTCCTCCCGACTCTCAAAAGCCTAGTGCCAGTGTTGAAGATAAAATGTATGCACCATATGACTGGGTGGGTTGTGATGTTATAACTTGCTTGCTCTACACACGGAAGACTAAATGAGCGTTGATAGACTGTGAACTCGGTCGTATCTGACTCCGAATCGCATTTCCTGATGCCACCAGAATAAGGCGGAGAAAGTCACGAAGGGCGTGTGGGGTTGTCGGTGTAATTTCGAGGTGAATTTTTGTACGTGTACTTAATATAAAACTCTTGTCATGCACTATCTGACAAACTAGCAGTAAATGAATTTCGCGGCTCATGCGTTATTAAATACTGTAAGTAGTAAAATATAGTTATATACGCTAAGAAGTCGTATCCTAGCCCAGAAAAAAAATTCCCGGTAAGAACTCAAACATTCTCTTTTTCAGATAAATCAACCTTATCGCTTGAGCCGGTGGCACTACTCGCATCCAGCTCCTCCTCCCTCAACCCGAACGCCATCGAATCGTCATGCTTATCTTGACCTTCGCCTAGACCAGGCGGCGGAGAAATGGTGCAAATGAGAATGTAAGTCACAAATGCTATCGCCCAACCTGATCAAACAAACCGAACGCTGAATGAAAGAGAATATCCTGAAACGAAATCAAGTTATACACACCAACGAAAAACGTCAGTCGGAACAATTTAACCCAATTATTGTCGAGTGTCGGATCTTGCACAGACATCACTAGCCCAGGTAGGGTAGGAAAGACCGCGACTATCCAGCTTACAACAGGTCTCCAGTGCAATCCATGCCAATACCTGTTCCCAACAAAAATTCAAAAAATTCAAACGAACCAGAAATGCGGAGGGGAGAAGGGAAAGTGCTTACCAGTAGATAGATCTTTCGTCTCCGATATATAAGTCCTGCATTTTGAGCTTGTATCGTCGTATCAGATGGTAATCCGCGAGCATCAAGCCAATGAGCGGGGATACTGTAAAGGTTGAAAAATCGTGCTCGTCAGTTCCAAAATTCCGGTTGGAACGAGTCCTTCGAGAACACAACACACGGAATACACCCCATCCGGATAATACAGTCAAGAAAGTCCCGGCGTTGGAGACGTACTGCCAGGGATTGCTAAGGAACCCAGCGAGGGCGAGGAGGTATGCTCCCCTGCGAATGTTGAGGTATTTGCTGCAGAGGGAACGATCAGTTTGGATGTCTGGAGCTTATATTACGGCTTGTTGAAGTGCCCGGAAAGTGGAAAAATTGAAAGAATTCTCACGGGTTCAGTGTACTAAAATAGTGATGAGACCTCTATAAGTTACTTGCAGTCTCGAACGGTATTGACGAGAACTCACGCCATGTCCATACCACCACTAATCGAGTTTAACACGATACTAATACCTAATTGAGCGCAAGTGCATCCAAGGCCGGCGAAGAACCTGTGAAAGATTGAGTCAGTGAGGGCAAAAATGTTGCAGTGGGGAAGTGCTACCCACACCGCTGCTCGAGCTGATTACCAGTTTTCCCATATCAGCGGCTCTGCTGATTGAAAAGAAATACTAACGTCGATACCTCGAGGGGAGTTGCCACTACAATGAGGTCAGGGTCATTTAATGAATCACTTAGTATACGGACTGAGACTCACTAGAAGTCTTGAAGTCTTCCCATAAGGACGATAGGATTCCATATGACCTCGCCAACAATTTCTGAGGCGCACGAAGTAACCACGATGCCAATGATGGAGGTGACAATAATGGTGAAAGGACTACAGAACACAGATCTTGATTTTTCCGTTCCCTTGCAAATTCGACGGTGACATTTACTCACGCGGCGAACATCTGAGAAAGTGTTGGCGTCACTAGAAAGCGAAAACCTTCAGGAGCGCCGTAAACGGTAGAGATGCAACTTACATGGTCGGTTAGCATACCTCGTCCAATCGCTCTGAGCAAGTGTACCACCTCCCCTGTATGTCCATTAATCTTATGAAACACCCGATTTACCGAGGTTGCACGAGAAACCTACCAAGCACCCAAAATTGAAGTTATCCCAAATACCATTGACCACCCAACATTACTATTAGTCGGTGCGCCTGGTTGGCTCCACATCGGTCCACCACCATCAACCGTGGACACTGCCCATGCCAATAATCCAATGAGCCTTCAGATGATGATGAGATGTGCGATGAGAGAATGCGAGATGAGCACCCACGTTCCAGAGAATATGATCGAAGAGATAATAAATGGTCGCTGGAGTCGTTCAGGTGGAATGACCATGATCGCCAAGAAGAAGATGTAGTAAATACTGAAACCCATACAGTTAATAAGATCCACGTTCATGATGCGAGAAATTGATGCACAGCATCCCAATCAGATCCTTCGTCATAAGCACACCTCCCGCGAGTGTCGAGTCCATGTGAGCCAAACCTGAAGATGTAACATGTTAGTCGCGCTATATTCAGGATTGAAAAGGCAAGTGAACATACCGGGTATGATAGCCCCAAGCATAACCTGGTAAAAACGGGTTAACTTTAGCTTATTCTCCAAGGTACCGGGAGAAAAATCTCACAGTGGTGGCTATAGAATTAATT
Organism: Marasmius fiardii PR-910; assembly: GCA_014904975.1. Lineage (NCBI taxonomy): Eukaryota > Fungi > Basidiomycota > Agaricomycetes > Agaricales > Marasmiaceae > Marasmius > Marasmius fiardii. The sequence continues at coordinate 320,398 of MU127826.1, forward strand.
CTCCGTTAGTCTATCAGTTAGGAAAATCTCAGAGTTACAATTGAATGGGCGTACCTTGCCCGCCCCAATAAGCCTGCAAACCATCCCAACTGAATTAAAAAACGGGAATCGATCAGACACATGTTTCACAAGTTCGGAAGGTCCCCTTACAAAATCGCTCTGTAACCACAAATTAAGTTCAGTGGGTTCTCGATCTCAACAGTATCATAGTGTGCAACTTTTACTCACGTAAATGTCCCAATGATGATAGGGAAATATGATCCCCTTCATCGCCGCAGAAGGGGAGGATGAATTAAACTTGACTTCAAAGATAGCTCATGTATAACGTACCTCATTCCCCACGTAAACCTACAGGTGACTGAGAAACCTACGTGATGTCTGACGACAGCAAGCAGTTTGGTGAATTCTCTCGTAAGGTGATGCAATCGACGAACGAACCTTTCACCCATCCACCCACAAACAACAGATAAAAACCCAACGAACAGGGATCCAACCACGATCGCTCCGATAGCTTGTTGAGGAGTCAAACCGTACGCAAGCAGAGTAGACCCTGTGGTGTAGGCACTGATACACATCCCAGATATGCACCAGTAGATAAAGTAAGACCAAATTTTGTATGTTCGTCGTTCTGGAGGCATAGGAATGAGATCTCTGTTGGTCCAGTGCTATTTTAAAGTGAGGTGAAGAGGGAAAAAATTGTGAGAAAAAGGCGTACATCATTCTTGTAGTGCGCATCTTGGTCAATCGGAACTTCGATATGCTTGAGAATTTGACGAAAAGTGGATCGGGGAGCGGGGATGCTTGGACTCATTCTTGGGTTCGGGACGAAAGAACCTCAAGAAAAGAAGTCCAAGGCAGCCTTCGGATTTTATACCTTTTGCCCTGTCAATTATATACTACCCTTTGCCTTTTTCAGTAAATCTAAATCCAGTTCATCCCACGGACACAGCGGAAGACGGCGATTCTATGATCCCAAACTGCACGGCCCAGTGATGGGCGCGATGTCGACATCGTGCCCCTGTCTCCCAACGATTTTGAATAGGGCTGTCGTGATTTTGTCTACATAAAGCTCACTCTGTACGAGCGGAGTTGCCTGAGGGATCAAATTTCGAATCTTCCGGGAATACGAGTTCTTCGGGGCCTTGCTTAAGTTGTGGTTGATTGATTGAGATTCCCCTACCCAACGCGCGCAAACTAGCGGGTCTCCGTGTAGTTGGGGTATCGACAAGATGGCTGGCTTGAAGGAAGTATCCATATGCTTCGTAAAGATGAAGTAGTGAAGAGCGTAAAGAGTTAGTGCATCGTCACTGTTGATTTGATGAATGCTGTGATCGGCATACACGTGAGAATGTATTCGTGTCTGTGGGAGGGCGAGCTGTGTTTCAACGTTCCGCCTTCAAGTGATGGTTTGAAAGGGAGACAAGGAGCGTACTTGGACGACTAGGATAGAGCAATGAGCGAGGTAGCTTGAATTGGGGGCTTGTGCCGCTGGATAGAGATGGCGTTTACATCGGCCATGGGTATCAAAAGATGGTGGGGTAGCAAGAACAAAGCAAAAGTAAAGGTGAGAGAAGTGGATAAAGGTGAGTGGCAATATGTAAACAGTGGTAGCAGATGATGACAGGAAGGTGTTGCCCATATCCAATAAGTGCATTGACATGTCAATTATTGTTATAACTTGAATGGGCATGGGGTGATGGAAAGAGGTGGGGTGAATGAAATTTAAGTTGTTATAAAGGAATGGCTGTTGGGGAGGCTAAAGTAGAATTGAATCAGAGAGAGCTAGTCGTCATTCACATAATGAATAGAAGAAAGGTCCTACCAAGTTTCAAGCCTTATGAGTGACAGCTGCATTGCAGTGCTCAATCATAATGACTAGGAGCGACGGCGGGAAAGGGGAAAAACAAGCGCGCCTAGGGGCATCCGATGTCATGGGTATATTATTATGGGTCCAAGTGGACACGGCCTCGCGGACGCCGACTCCACCAATTTCATATTTGTTTATTCTACGCTTTTCCATTCTTACTCAGACTTCTCTTGGTACTTACAGTAGTAGTAGATACAGGAACATTCTAGATACTTGTCTGTAGGTATAAAAGGGCTCGTAACTCGAGCCAACAATACAGTTCATTCTCATTCTCATTTTATCTACTTCGTTATCCGATTGAACGGACATTGTCGCAGGCCTGCTGCAAAGCGCGCCAGCATGCCTGGCTGATGCCTTACCCGTGGCTGGACTGTTACGCGAAAAGCGTGTCAGTCCGGCCTTCCACACAAGTGAATATTTTGACCCGATGAAAGCGTGTCACTACCGTTCATTACAAAGTCTCCCCTACGTCGAGCACAAAACTCTCGAGTATCTTGAGAAAACCCATTCGGTCGAATTCCCTATATGATCATGATTCCCCATAACAGACTCATGTGTTCGATCATCATCCATATTTTCTCTCTCACCGGCATCCCAGTTCAAACTTTCGGTCTTTCTCGCATTACTCCATACGGCCTGTTTAGAGTGGAGGCTTTTGGAAGAAGTGTCGGATATAGAGAGAGCGAAGATGAGTCAAATGTCCTGTCGCGAAGTTTTGGAGGCCAATCATGTCGCTGCTTCGACAAAGATTGAAGTAGATACTGTAGAGCGACTCACAAATTTTGAATGAACGTCGGCATTCCAAGTGTGATATAGATGATAAACCCATTCCATTCGTTGATAATCGATAGTGGTGTATGGATGTATGTGGCGAAACAGAGATAAGCGCATATTGTAAAAGTCTCACACTGCACTCTTTGCTCATTGACGCCATCATCCGACACTATTATCCCTCTCGAAAAGGTCTCGGAAAGTTTCGACTCCAATATCTCAACACTAGAAAGACAGCGGACACCAGGACACTCACTCTAACCGTGAAATTACCTTCGTAAACGGCGACGGCTCACCCAAGTTGACTCAGTATCCCGCTCACTCGTGAAGACTCGGAGGGCTCAAGCTAAAATCTCAATGGAAAGCAAGAATAGTTACTTTGCTTTAGACATTTTTTTACTCGGCAGGTTTTAAAGAGATACGGAAAATTAGAATTTGTGCTGGCTCGTACATGCAAGGTTTTGCAAGTTTTCTCGTTGCCTCGTGAACACGAAGGTGTCGCCATGAATCATGAACAAGCCTAGCCTTGGTCTTTTTTACCGCGCCGAGTCCCACTTATCTGTGACTTCTGTCTAAATTTCAATTTTGCATCATAACCGTACCGTTGCTCCAATTTCGTACATCAAAATGGGTAGAGACCTTACTGAGCAGAAGAGTTGTATCGGATTGGGACTTCAAAACGGCGGCCGGGGGCATGTTGGCCGTTGTTTGAACTACTTACTAGGGATGGTTGGCCACTAGTCCTCGCCCATCAGGATCCCCTATTGATGGGGTCGACCAGAACCTCAGACACGACGAAGGTCCAACCAAAGTTTATGCTACTTAACAAATCCATCACCCTCGATGGCAGCTTAATGATCACTCAGATATTGCACTCATGGTGAGGGATGAACTCAGAAGGATCTGGAATAATGAACGTTGCAGACATATGATCTTTTCAGATCCTTGGCCTATACGGGTTGACTTGGAGATGTTGGTAGATCACTATAGCAGTCAGTTCATCGTCCCCCCACTGTTAACAACTTTGTTGGTGCAGGAGGCCTTGTCACCAGCTACAGATCATTTTTCATCAGTCCAACACAAGATATCTGGTGACAGTGTTTTTCCAACAGCCTATCCTCTGACCTTCATGTTTTGTATCGGCAACTTCTTAAAGCTACAACAAACGACTGTCAGAAGCATCTTCAAGGTTATTGCCTCTGCATGAGGCTCAAGCAGCAACTCCACCTGTTATTGAGTATCTTCTGGGTCTTCCTCCAGAAGATATGTCAGTTACACTTCAAAAGATGCATGATGCCTGAATTATTCAAACCATTGATGATGATAAAGTTATTGTATATAATGATTTCCTTCATATATTTCTGCCATGGTCTATCACGATCAGAACTATTCATCATCCATGCCAACTTCCATCACCAAAACTAGCATGTTGTTGGTTTCAAGTTTAATTGCTCATTGATTCTCCTCCCTTTGACTATTCCATAACCAGCGGGTACTTGCATTTTCACATCTTTTCTGCAGTTTTCATGTTCTTAATCATCTGTGTTTTAGTCTCAAGGTCAAGATTGAAGGTAATCTGGGCACATTTTGCTCAGGCATAGCACAACGGAGAAATCTTTGAAGCCCTCAGTCTGTAAGCTTTCATTACCATTTTGGAGGTAATTTGGAAGAGTGAAATCTATGGCCTTTCTGTGGACTGTATTCAACAGCTTGAACCATCTTGAAGAATAGTACTGTGGTTGAAGGTGTGTTCCTTTTCCCCCTCATATAGCCCAGTTTGAAGAATGTTCAAATGTGAAATCTATCACCAGACCTTCTCAGAAAAATTGATTCAATTCAGTATGGAGTCAAGTAATAATATGAACTCCTAGCTGTAAAGTGCTTCGTTTGGTAAACATTTCAAATCCAGTCAAAACATTGATATCTGTTCCAGAAATTTACCTTAGATTTCTACATAAATGCAGGCAGTCTTGTGTCACAGAACACCCTTGTAGATTGGAACACTAATTAGAAATACAAGGTAGCATATCAGAAATAGCAGACTGGTATACAATTGGCATGGTTCAGGACATGCATCTGGATTGGGAGACTCAGAATGATGGGTATGGATACAAAGCTACCAAGCTTTGACTGACAGTTTTAATTTAACTGTCAGTGCATACTCAAGCAGCATTCAGAAAGGGAAATGAGAGAATTTATAAAAAAACTCACTGTTGTGCTGAGTGGGCCAAGGCTAGCTACCTGAACTTCTGGCAAGTCCTTGATTTCTGTGTGCTGCCTTCAAACCTTTCCTAGTGTCAGGGTAGTGCATCTCAATCATGTCCAACCTAATATTAGTACTGGATTAAGTTGACTGATAGTTGAATGTATATGGGCATTCAACTTTGAATAGGGCGCAATTGGAAATTTTGGAAATCAGACTAAACTCAGAATGAGATTTCATTTGTTCTTCGGCTTTGTCTTTGGGTATTGTGACGTTTTTGTCAAAGGTGGCCTGGCTTGACTTAATTGAGAGGATGAGGAAAGACAGTAGTTCACTGTAGCAGTGGCGGACTGGTAATGATGATGGAACAACAAACGGAGGAAGAAGCGTGCATTTTTAGTTCTCCTAGTTAAATCAAGAACGACATGACGTGAGAAGGTTATATCAAAGTCAGAGTAGAGTCAATCCTTATTGAGAGGTACTTATTCTATTCATGATCTCAGGAATTCAATAGGAGAAGTGGAATTGTAAGCCTTAAGCTTGTCATAGCTACCATGTTTTGCTTGTGCATGTGCTAGAAAGGCCACCTCCGTGCTGGCACTGGGAAAGTTTGTACTGTATATCATGACTCATAGTATTCAGGAACCACTGCTCAAATAGCTGCCTAGCCTGGTACCCGGGGCGGGAGGTCGGCCCATGCTCCCAGAATTTCAAACTCCGTGGGCGTTCTCACCTTTTCCCGTAGCCGGGCGAAGTTTGAATTGGGGACCCTGGGTACCAGGCTAATAGCCGTCCGTTGCCATCATCCAGGTCATATGGCAGGTCTGATGTCTATACGTGTTTGACCTGATGTCCCCCGAGTTGCATCAAGGTTGCTTTTTAACCCTCACGGCATTCCAATCTCCCCATTTTCTCCCGTCTTCTGTTATTATACTGAAGCACTATTCAAACCATAATGGCAGAGAGCAGAACCAGAGGATCAGATGCTGAAGTTTCACAGTCAACCATTGAACAGTCAATGTTCAGTGGGTCAAGTCAAGTTCAGATCAGTAATGCTGCTCTGAATAACATTGGCGGAGATCAGTACAACATTAACAACCACAATAATTCCTATTGTATGGCTTTATTTTTATTTCCTTCAATCAGAAATATTACATTCATGACAGTCCCAACAGCTCAAACTGCACCAGCAAAGGATATCCAGGAAGTCCTTGGGAGAATAAACTTTTCCTACCGCCATGATGCCCATGCCCGCTTTCCATATCCCAAATGCTCAGAGGGTACACGCGAAGAGGTTTTGGGAGAGTTATTGAAGTGGGCCCAGTCAGGTCCTAGTTTATTGCGAAAGGCTTCTGGGGTCCGTTGGCTTCGGGGATCTGCAGGCACCGGAAAGTCTGCCATCGCTCAAACACTAGCAGAGAAATGTGGAAATGAACTCCTTGCTACCTTCTTTTTCTCAAGAGCAGACCCAAACCGAAACCATCCTCAATTTTTGGCTCTAGCTATTGCACATGGAATCGCTACAGCCATTCCCCGTCTCCGGAGCAACATTATTCATGCGGTTCAACATAAGCCACAGCTGCTCCAAGCGTCATTAGAGGCTCAATTTACAGCATTGGTGATCAAACCTTTGCTAAGTTGGAAGAACCTTTCCCACATGATCATGCCTTCTCCAGCACTAGTTATCATCGATGGTCTTGATGAGTGCCTTGCAGGTGATGAGCAACAGCGGGTTCTCTCAATTGTTTTACTGGCAATGAGGAAGAAGCTTCCCATACACTTCCTCATATGCAGTCGACCAGAATCTCAAATACGAGAGAGGTTCAACCGGGAGGATATGCGCCAGTTCACAGAATCCATCTCTCTTGATGGCAACTTGCATGTCAATCGTGACATTGAAGTTATGCTGCGGGATGAATTCAAAAAGATTCACAACAGTGAACGGTGCAGCCATATGTCTTTTCCAGACCCTTGGCCCACTGAGGGTGACCTGGAGATGCTGGTGGACAGATCCAGTGGTCAATTCATCTATCCTGCCACTGTCATCAAATTTGTTGGTGCAGAAGATTCATACCCTTATGACCAGCTCCAGATTATTCTCAATCTCATTCAACGCAACATATCCAGTGACAGTGTTTCTCCAACAAGGCCATACTTTGACCTTGATATTCTCTACCAGCAGATTCTGAAATCTGCCACAAAAGACTATGGGAAGCTTGTTCAGATCCTTGCTGCTGTTATTCTTCTGCGGGAGGTTAAAGCAGCAACTCCATGTATGATTGAGCATCTTTTAGGGCTTCCTCAGGGAGGTGTATCACTTACTCTCCAAAAGATGCATTCAGTCCTGCATATTCAAGGCAATGGAGATGAAATCATTGTGTATCATGCTTCCTTCATTGATTTCCTTTATGACCAAACACGCTCTGGACTGTTCTACATTGATGAGGGCTTCCATCACCAAAAGTTGGCATGTTGCTGGTTTTCCTTGCTCAATAAACCTTCCTCCTATGATACTTGCATAGCCAGGTAGCTACTTCCTCTCAATCTTTATGTTCTGTCCATTATCTTACTGTATTCTTTTATTTCTGGTCTCAAGGCCAGATCTAGGCTTACAGGCACTCTGGCAAAAATATGCTACATTTTGCTCCAGCATAGTGCAGCCTCATGAGAAACTGTTTATGGCTCTTGGAACCCTCAATCTAAATCATATCTTCATCAAAACTTTAAAAGGGATCTGGGAGAGAGAAGAATATGAGCTATCCATAGGTGATGTTGGTAGATTTCAAGAATTCAAAAAGCTATTACTGTGGTTAAAGGCATGTTTTTGTTTCTCATATAGACAATTTTCAAAAGGCTAATTTTGCTGGCAATCAGTCTTTTCCAGCTTTACCAACAGACATTCTCAGGGGCACTGAGTCGATCCAATTCGCTGTTGAATTCAAAAGCAATCATCTAAATACCTCAACTGCAGGATACTTCATGTGGTGGATATTTCTAATGTTCTGTTCTGGCCACGAGTTGTATAACTGGTCCAGACATCTTTCCTCAAGTTTCATCATGGCCACACAAATCACAGGACACAGAATACGGAATGACAGGTCCATTATTGATTTCATTGGTCCAGATGATGGTACATCCGTCTGTCAGTGTGCCCCTAAAAACATTAAATTCAAAGCAGCAGTTTGTTGCACACGGAATTCCAGAATTCTTCATGTCTCTCTTCAGAGTATCATTGCTAATTTCCTGCCAAAACTGCTCGTACACTCTGATGACGCATCTCCCAGACCAAAGCTTTCAATAGTGAACATCACATCTATATTACCATGGTGTCCACCCGATCCCAAACTCCTGCAATGCTGCTCATTGTTAGTCAAATCCGTGTTTGCAGCTTGCAAGGAGCCTGAACTTGACCCCAGGCCCATTGCTGAAGTCATAGTTCAGTGGATGAAGGTATGGAACAGTCATGCAATGCTTTTGTTGGTAATATTGACTTTCTTTCTTTAGAGGTTTCCTCCCAGGTATACTGGAAATGTACAGCCTTATCTAGACCAGCTTGCACCATATCTTGAGGGCTTGAAAGATTGGAAGGATGTAGTATATAAGGAGAACCCAGAGGAGATAAGAAGTTTTTGGAAACAGATATGGGCTTTGGACAATATGTACATTGACATTTAACTAGTAGCTAGGTTTGAGTTATGAATGAACTTTCCCTGTGCATGTGAGAGCAGGTGAGAGAGCCTCCTTTTATTCATAATTAGAAAACTTGCAAAGACTATTGATGACAACCGGTCTCGGCAACGCCGTGGTAATGCACGAAACCTCCAGTATAGCGGAAGCTCATACATCAATTGAACTTCTGCTGCTGCTTGTAGTTCTCCGATATCTCGCGAGCTTCACGAGCCGTTGGTTTTCTGATTTAATTGGGTAAGCTGTTATGTCTTGTGAAATCAAGTCAAAACCTTGTCCGAATAATGGTATGAGTCGAAAAACGAGAGTGCAAACAAAAATGAGGCCCAAAAACCGTGTCAACGGCCAGCAAAGATAATAGTGCTCTCAGATATCAAACACAAAAACAATCCTGATTCTGGCTGCAGGCTTCTTAGTATATTGCGGAACACATAGATTCCACTGATTGTTACGAACACCGATTGGAGTGGCGAGGATGCTTATCAGGTATAACCATCTGGTAAAAAATTTACCAACCCATCGTATGGAATCACGCAAGGAAGACCCAGTTTGTGACTGGTTCTGGCCTTGTGGGATACGGAAATCCAGCGGTGATGAATGAAAGCGATGAGTTCCCAAGGACGGCGAGGAACGTGTGAAGGTTAGGACATGGCATGCCTCCGTTGTCAATTTTCACCCACGACCAGGTTACCGGTGAGGAGAGAGAGAAGGTGGACAAAGGATAGAAGAGCTGTGGTTTCTGGATTTGACTTTTCCTGATTCATGAACGGGAGACGGTGTGCACTGCGTTGGAAGGGACTACTTTGACATTGTGCGATGTCGATGAGCGCGACGACGAGAAGGCTACGAAGTTCTGTCGACGGGCAATGAAGGCTGCGAGGGGAAGCTGACGACTTCGACTGCGAAAGGTGGGTGAGTTACTTATCTTTCTCAGTTTCAGCTTTTGGTTCCTCACAAAGCCCTTAGAGGACACGAAACTCTACTCCTCGCATACCCAGAAAAAGAATTCCGTGATCTCAAGGAGTAAGCCCACTTACAGCCATCTCGCTCTCAGGCTCGGTGGTTAGTGTTAGCGGACGATGCAGTCGAAAACTCGGAGGAATGGCACTTTTGGCGACAAGAGTGGATGGAAAAACTAACGGGAGTACAGGTGCCGGAAAGGTGCGATGCCTCTATCTCATTTTATCGATATATACCATATAACTCACGCTTGGCCCAGCATGATAAATTCAATTATATTGCTTGAGGGTGCACGTTATCAAACAGCCCCCCTTCCCCTTTCCCTCTCCTTCAAGTTCAGAAAGCTCTTCACCATTCTGGATGACGACGACGAAGAGAAATTCGAACAACTCAACAAAGGCCAATGACAGAGACGCCAACACCTCTCATCCCACCTTAAACACGAATACATACCCCCATATCCCCCAAGCTCTGGCCGGGCAGATGGAATGCAGCTCGTTTTTCCTCATCCTCACCTAAGCTCTCATTACTGCCATCACAAACTCCAAATCTACGATCAGGAAACGATGATGACCGGCGACGTATGGCGTTCAGGTGAACTACTATCGATTTCGACGTCGCGAAAACCGAGAACCATAGCAGTGGCAAGAACTATAGAAGCAAATTACTCAACATCTCCTCTCTATCTCGTGTGTCTCGAAGATACACCACACGCCGCTGGAGCTGCGCTACTGCGAATCAACTCACCTTTGCTTCCCCTCACTCTTGAGCATTTCCGTCGATTTTCGCCATAAATCCGAGTACGAGTGGAGCTGAAAGTGGATCAATCCGGGCTATTGATGGTGCTGGACTAGGTATCACCGGTCGTGTTTGGGAGGGGGACGGCACCCCACGAAGATGGAACTGACCCCGGCAGACTTGAGGGTATAGTCATAGTCACAGTCACAGTCGTCAACTTGACCTCCACTTCTGCCCTCATTGACTCGACTCCTCGACTCCTCAAGGCACACCCATCGTAGAGGGGGATATACCTTGGCTGTCTACTTGGCATCCCTCCCCTTTTAAATTCCGATTCGGTCTTAGAAACGAGACTGAGGATGACTCTACGATCGAAGGCACGGATATGGGGGTTTTCATGGACGGATGATGGTGGATTTTGACGAAGCTACAGCAATGCGCTGTTTCAAGGCCTGGTGGAAGTACTTGGGCTGGGTATGCTGGGTACTGTGGACTCAATGGTGATTCCAATGGCGAGCGGAGGGTTTGGGCTGCCCCTGGGCAAGGATGGATCTGTGCCATACGGACTACGTTGACTACGACCATGGTAAGCACCTTTCCTTTAGCCTCTCCCTTTCGCTACTTACCTTATCTTTGCTCATTCCATTTAGATTTGAGTCTTCCTAACGTCTTCGAGATACTAGAATCCTTTCATGTCCCCACAACTGATGAAATGTATAGGCGCAGACGTCAATCGGACGCCCTATAACAACATTGAATATGATCGTTTACTTGGCGATCGTATATACACAC